>BMAU01011008.1:367500-477500 GCA_019973935.1 Trichonephila clavipes
CGTCAACGAAGTGAAACAATTCGCATTACAGTGCAGCATTTAACTCTAGAATTAATATTTAAATATCAATAACAATTCTTTTGGAAATAATTTGTAAAATATAGAATTATAAATATTTTTTGATAAAAATACTTTTAATAGTTTTACTATTATTGTAAGGATGTAGAATACGAATTTTTCCTGTCACGAGTAATGAAATGAATCGAAAAAAAACAATCAATTTATTGAAATCGTTGGATGTACTTTTTATATAATAAAAGTCGAATAATTACGTAAATTTTAATTTTATTTGAACACTTTTTTTATTTAGCTTAATATTAAGAAACTAAACTAAACTCAGTGGCTCAACAGCCCATGAGAGCAAAGACCTTCTTTGCCCATCATCTCAGTTTTAATGACCTTCGGCACTCAGGTTCATGAGAAGATGTTCCGGTCAGCTGGTCAGTCTAAAAAGCCTCAGCGAAACCCCCAGTGTTTAGTTTCCAAGCAAGCTTGATACTCATTTATCGACCAGTTGAAGATGTGAGAATCGCTCTGGATTCCACCCTGGACACCAAGATTGCTTTGAGGCAAAGAACGATCAGACGACATTTTTACAATAACAAATTATATTTATTCACTTGAATCAATTATCAACCTTCTAATTACAAAGATTAATCAATATGTCTACTTCAATGTGATTGACCCTTACTATTGAATTAAATCACGAAATATGATACTAATCAACTATTAAACTCAATATCGAATGGGATTACCGAAATAAGAGGATTGATAGATACATGCAATTTGAATTATTAGCATTCATTAAATTACCTCTAACTTTATTATACATTTACTATTATGATCCGATAATCTAGATTTAAATCTCACCTTCGTTTTACTACATCACTTTCCAATAGTAGATCACTGCCTAATTATCAGCGAGACGCTAATCGCACAATGAAATTGCATCTTCTTAGAACACCGTCAACCTAGCTCTTGGCGTAATAGCCTACTGTTAACTTTCAACACTCTCCTTAAATACTTTGACTAATTTGCATATCCAGGTTTCTTCTTTTAGAGCTGATTGGAAATATACGCGAATTTACAACCCCCAAAGACGCCTTAGAGTATTAGTGATAAAGTGCCGTACAGATCCGTCACAAAGATATGAAAGGCTGAGTCGACCTTACCCAGCATGGGGTTTGAAGCTGGGACCTGTGGGGTGGAAGAGCAATACGCTACCACTCAGCCACTGGGATTCTATTTGGCTTAATAGTCGTAACCAAAAAGTTATGAAATAATTAGGAGAGTTATTTCGAAGCTTGATAGAATAGCTGCGTATATATCGATGACTTCTGTTGGAATGTAGTCAACCATGGTTCTTCAGACCGACATTTTTAGCCAATATAAAGACAAGAAATTATTTATGGTTTGTTGTGTAAAAACGCAAACCTTTCATAAAAATACTTTACCACGAAAAATATTTAAGAAAAGGATCTGGTGTATTTAATATGTTGTTATTAACATCGATTTTGTTTTTCACTTTTATAGCAAAGCGATATAATTCATACAGTTGGGTTTCATCACAATATTGATAATAATACTGCTAATTCTAAAAAGAGGCATCAAATTCGTTTCAATTTTAATGTATGTGTCTTAAATCTATATTTTAAGATAATTTTGTGATTAACATTTTTTTTACATAGTATTTGTCTAAATTTGCAGATATAATTTAAACATTTCAAAAATTTCACATCAAGTACTGTTTACCTGAGTCATTTAAAAACTCTTAGATCACAACAACTTTTAGGTAACGAAAAAAGTAAAAATTTTTCCAAATAATTTAACTATATGCACGCATATTTCGATTTATTTTTTCAATCAAGTTAGCATTTTTAAGGTATCCGAGACTACCTTCGGAATCGTGATTGTGCAAAAGCGCATAAATGGATAATTTTCATGATATTTAGTGTCACTCAGATTAGAATATATGCATAAAATTGTTGGAAGGACATTTTGACAAAAAAATTATTTAAATACAATATTTTGGCAAAAAATTAACTTAGAATAATCTTTTTCCAGATGTTCTTCTTTGTGAAAAATGCTATTATTATAATAATATTTTGCTTGTACATAGCTCAGACCTCTCTACAGAGGCTCTACTAGAATTTTTGAAATATATAACTTAGAAGTGGGTTTATTCATATTTTACGACAACAGAGGGGAGAAATTTTAAGAAAAAAACTTGAATAATTATTTCAATTGGTGGTAACTCTGAAAATAATGTGAATTTTTCAAAAATTCTAGTTGAACCTCTGTAGAGAGGTCTGAGCTATATACAGGCAAAATATTATTATAATAATAGCATTTTTCACAAAAGGAGAACATTTGGAAGAAAAGATTATTCAAAGTTAATTTCTTGCCAAAGTATTATATTTAAATATTTTTTTTCTTGTTAAAATGTCCTTAAAACAATTTTATGCATGTATTTTAATCTGATTGACACTAAATATCGTGAAAATTACGCATTAATGCGCTTTTTTAAAATCACGGTTCCGAACGTAGTTGAATACCTTAATTTGCCTACATCCTTCAATTTATTGAACAAAATAACTTTATATATATTGCAGTTTAACACTTAGGAAATTAGCAAAATTAACAAACTGCATAAATGCAATTTCTTAAATGGTCTGTTACATGTAGTTTATTTCTAATAAAATGGTGCATGATGTTTATTACTGTTTTAAACCTGAAATAAAATAATTACGATTAGTGTTGGTAAAATTTAACAGAAAAAAGCATATTAGAGTCGCATTATAAAGCAACACGAGGGCCAACAGCTACGAACCCACAATTTAAAATCTCAGTCGAATGATGAGGACTACACCTGAGCTCACAACCTAGCTCTCCTAACTTCCACATCAACCACGGCAAGACATTTTAGTCTCGCTAGATTGAACATAATCCACATATTCCTCACGGTGGGTCTTCAGCGGCTTGATTGATTGAACATTACTGTCACATTATTCAGCTACACGAGGGCTTTCAGCGACGGACCACGTCATTTTGAACCATGGTCAAGTGACGTGGACGACACCTCAGCTGGCCTACCCCTCTCCTAACTACCACACCACACAAATTGGAGGTCGTTTCAGCTCTCGACAGATTTAACGCGCATCGCTGACGTACAGACCGGGTCTTCAGTGGTACTGGGCTCGAACTCGTGACAAGGCAAGCCACGATCCAATACACCATACCACTCGGCTACAGGTTTTCAACGGCACTAGGCTCGAACTCATGTCATGCCGGCCACGCGTTCGGGACCATAAACCCTAGATCACCACGGCCCCTGTAAAGTATAATAAGGAAAGCGAAATTATGACATAATAAAATTTTAATATAAAAGACCCTAAAAAATAAACGACTGTTTTGGATCAGTTTGAAGAAATGAAAATTGAATTTTCAGTGTGGATTCTGATTTTCATATATCAATATTATCCTTTTTCTTAACTTTGCAACTTTGATTCAAAGTATCTGGACAGTTTTCTTAAATAAAAAAGTACCAAAGGTTTCTGCAAAATTAAATAAAAATTATACAAAACAAGTAATATAAAAAAAATTAAGTCAATTCCTACTTACATCAACAAAGAAACATTTTATTTTAGCTACTTTTTATTAAATAGTTACAATTTAAATAAATATGTATATACATATGACAGAATCACATCATTAAGTGGTAATTATTTTTTATTAAATATCATTAAAGTATCATATTGTCATTCAAAACAATCGTGTATGTAAAATTTAATTTCAACTGAATGCTTTAAAACGTGAGAAAAACAACATTTTCAAGTTTTGACGCAAGTCGCCAAAAGGATCGCTATGTCGCCAAAAAGGATGCCAACGTGAATTTTTTTGTAATTCTTTAAATAATTAGTTTTAATAAATTAATTTATATTAATTATAATGAAAAATTATTGTATTGTGAGATTCAAAATAATCATGTATATAAAATTTCAGCTCAGTTGTGCGCTTTAAAATGTATTTTATTAACGATTGAAAATTCCACCTAGATAAATAAATACATATATAGAGTGTGGGCTAATATAGTAGGAATTGAAAAAGATTGTAAAAATAACTATAATATAGTTTAGTTAACACGTATTTCTTAAATTTGGAGGCTACGCGATTAAACCGTTAATATAAATTACTAATATCACCGATGTGCCTTTTAGAAGTGGACATATACAGTAATACCTTGAGTTACGCTACCCCGACTTATGCATACCCGGATATACGCGGTTTTCAAATATCACCTATTCGTCTTTTGTTTATGAAAAAAATGGTAATGGGAATGAAGAAGTTGTCGATCGTACTAGGCAAATAAATTTTGAAGCGATAGTGATGACGTTCAAGAACTGCCGGATTCCCATAATCAGGAGCTGACAATTGATGAGCTCATAGAAATGCATGAGCAAGAGCAAGACATTGAAGAACTGGAGTCTTTAGACCCAGATCAGTCAGAAGATCGAATGACGGTTGGAAATTTGACAGAAAGTGTCAGTTTAATTGCAAAATGATTACAGATTTTAGAAAATATAGACTTCAGTGATGAGGGTATTTTTTTTTCAAGAAAGAAATAATTAAAATCTTTTCAACTTGCTATGTGGAAGAGAAACAAATATAAGAGCTTCCAGACTAATTTGTTAGATTTTATGAGACTTTTACTTCAAATTAACTTCAGTTTGCTATTTTGTATTTGCATTATCTAAGATTTTATTAAAAAAAAATTTTTTTTTCTTTCCTCTTCGGACCGAAATAAAAATAATTCATATGTATTTATATGCGAAAGCATACTCAAATTTACGCCAATTCGACTTACATGGTTATCACTCAGTCCCACCTGTCACGAAAGTTCGAGATATAACTGTCTTACATTTATCTTATACGCTGTATACATTAAACTGATAAAGTACCAAAAGAGAGAGAGAGAGAGTTTGTTTACTTTTTCTATTCCTACTATTAACTCACACTCTCTATTTATTTATTTATTTGTTTATTTATTTATCTTGGTGGCATTTTCAATCGTTAATAAAATACATTTTAAAACGCTCAATTGAACTGAAATTTTATATACATGATTATTTTGGATGACAATACAATAACTTAACTATAATTAATAAACATTAATTAGTTTAAACTAATTATTTGAAGAATTACAAATACAGCTACGTTGGCGACTTAGCGACCCTTTTGGCGACGTGTCAAAACTTGAAAAGGTTTTTTTTCCCCACGTTTTAAAGCATTCAGCTGAACTGAAATTTTATAAACACGATTGTTTTGGATGACATTGCGATATTTTAATGATAATTAATAAAGTTAATTACCACTTAATGTGATTCTGTCATATGTATATACATATTTATATTAATTGCAACTATTTAATAAAAAGTAGCGAAAATAAAATTATACTTTGTTGATCTAAGTAGGAACTAACTTAAATTTTTTTTATCTTACTTGTGTGTGTGTGTTTAGTAGAGAAATCACAGAAAATATCCCCATGTGAAAAAGTATTGTCTTTTCGCTAAATCACTGAGCCAATATTTTTTGTTGAGAAAAACAATTCAGCTTGCTACAGAATTTATAGAATGATACTTCTGTCCCGAATAGCTAAACATATAGGACGAATTCGAATGTGGTAGTTTCAATGTCTAGCATTAAGCCAAGCGGAACCATTAAGAGAAAAGTAATTGGAGAAAAATAATCTTGCAGATTGGAATCCTAGATTGTGTAGTTACATTGATTTTTTAAATCTAAAATTGAAAGAAATCCTCGAAGACAAATGTATGTATAGAATAAAATTAGATACATACTGTACCGGCCATAGGATATTTTAGAAGAAAACTATTTTTAAGTCTTGAATTTAAATATTCGTTATAGATATCATCTTAAAGTAACCCTTTAATTTTAAAGAATAATTATAATAATTTTAGATTTTTTTATATTAATTTATATTTAAAAATGTAATTTAACTTTGTCTCTAATAACATATTTTCAATTAATTTGTTTTTAGAAATACTGGTTCAAGTGTATTAGTGTTAAAATTTGATAATTTCTTTGATTGTTCAAGAAACTTAAAAATATACAAAGTTTTGACTAATTACTATGTAAAAAAATTTAGTCATTAATTTCAAACGTAAATTTAGAACAAAATAGCCTGATGGTTGCCAGTTACAAAAACAGAAAAAATTCCATCGCTATTAAGAATACAAAATGTTTTTAAAAAAACTAAACTAAGTAACATTATAATGAGTGAAATATGTTACATCCGATTTGCAGAAAAAACATTCAAGTTAATTATTACTTAAAAAAACGTAAAGGATTGTAAAAAAGGTGCTAAAAAATTAATTAATTTCCATCTTATATTTAAATGGTAAAAATATCTTATTTTCTGATGCAAAAAGTTCTTAAATTTCTTTTAAAGTTTTCATCAGGAGTAATAAAATTTATCTGAAAATAGACTGCAAATAACAATTTTAGGAAATTGACATTTTAGAAAATTTATTCTTTAAAAAAAATTCAATGTAAAATGATTTTTAAAATTTTTTATTAATTTATGATATGTTTAAAAACGTACCTTTAGGACTTTTTAGATTTGAGTACGTATTATTATTTTAACCAGCTTTTCGGGTACTTTTTTTTATTGTAAATGAGCAAAAAAAATTAACCATCAGAAATATAAATAATTAGTTAATAAAAAACAGTAACGATTCCTAGTATAGTTAATGTTTATTAACATATTGCATAATTAATAATTATTAAATTCTTATTCGTAAAAAATCACTTTATTTATTTAGTTAAACTATTTAAAATATACATATTTTAACTAAAATTTCTTTTAAATTTTTATTAAAAACTACAAAATAGTACATATTTTTAAAATTTATTTTATTGCAAATTTAAAACATAGCTCACTCCATAAAAAATTTATTCATTGTAAGGGGAAAACAACAATAATGAGATTCAAGGACATTGAATAACACCTAAATTGAGTAGTTGAGTTTTTAAGTAATATTTTTAGGCATATTTAAGTTAATTAATACGGAAACTAAATTTTATTAGGTGATAAGTTACTATAAAAATGAACCAAACACTAAAAGATGTTGCATAACAATTTTCAAATACCCAGACAGCAGTTTACCATGTATGAAATGTATAAAGGGCAGTGCATTGTCAGGGTCCTCATTTTTATCAAAATATTTATATGAAGAGTTTTCTTATTTTATTATGACCTCACGACTGGAATTAACAGATTTTGAACAAGAAATGCTAGTTGGAGTTAAACCTATTTTGGACATTGTTAAGAAATTCAACACTCCTAAGTACATAGTGTTCCGAACATGCCGAGTTTATAATCCTTCAAGTATTACCTCCCACCACAGACAATATAGCGGCCGACTGTCTAACTAACAGAGACCAACGGTGAGTGTGCAGAGTAGATAGTGTTACCAGACAAGCAACACTGCCTCAAAGCAACAATCAATGTCAGTGCTGCAAAATTTTGCGTTGATGCAATATAAAAGCAGATTGATTTTAGTACCACTACTAACAACGTCGTCGGTTACAAATCCTTTGTTTGCTTCGTGAATACATCAGAGGGACCTTAGAGAACTGTAACGAAGTTGCTTTGTCAGTTGAGTCACGATTCCATTTTTTAAGAGTCGATAGCAGTGTTTGAATGTGACGCAGTTACTACGAGACCGTGGACCCAAATTGCCAATAAGGTACTGAGCAAGCTAGTAGTGGCTAATTTGGTCCATAGCACAGCATTTACTAGGTTTTCTGGTTAACCTGAACTATTAAATTACCGAAAATGTTCATCTGCTTACAAACCATTTGCAATCGTACATGGATTTCCTGTATCCAAACAAAGATGGTATTTTGACAATGAGCAGAAATGCTGGACAAAACTCTTACACGATTGGTTTGAGGAATATTTCGGACAATTCCAACAATTATTTGAACAATCAGAGCTCCAGACAAGATATCTAGGAGATATAAATGAGGTTTTCTCAAAAAGTGATTTAATGCTCTAAGATCTGCACTAGCAGTTTCCTATTTATTATGGATGACTATATTGGCAACATAGCAGAATGTTTTTTCAGGAGAATTTTAACGACATGTTGAGTCAATGTCACATAAAATTGTTACATTCCAATTTATATCTATAATATGGCTGTTCGTTTTTATTCAGTGAGTTCACATCTATAAGATCCATTTCCAGGCCACTTGAACGAAACTGGTGTAGAAACAAAATTACAGTTAATTATATATATATATATATATATATCACGGCGAACTTATTTAAAATAATGTTCTGAAGTGGGAAATGGATAATCCATTCCAGATTGATTGACTAAAATACAGTTATTTTACTATTTATTTAATTGCTCACTTTTGTTATATGTACAATTTAATTTAATGTTAAAGAATTTAATAGATTCTTATCTATAACGTTTGAATTCAGCGCATTTATTGAAAGTTGATTGAAAGGGCAAGATTTAGAGGTAAATGCAATTTGTATGAATTTTAGTACAGTACAGATAATTATATTCAAATTTATTTAAAATAGGTTACTTCTCACTGACATCTACTATAAATGTGAATTTTGATATCTATTTTGTGATCAGAGTGAACAGAAAAGGATTTAAAAAGATTTTTGTGACATCTAAAGAATTTCAGGTTTCAGTGGACAAATCTTATTTATATATGAGATATTAATGTTTTTATTTATTTATTTTTTTTGGAAAAAAATAAAATAAAAAAGTTGAAAAATTAAGTCTTATCATTTGAAATTACTGAAATCTTACCGTTGTATAAAATAATTTTTAACGTCAGTTTTTCGAAAAGTAAATGCTTCAAACTCATGTATCAGCAATTAAAATTAACAACTACTGGCTTTCTCATGCGTTAACATTTCCATAAATTCTTAAGAGCCACAAACAAACTATAAGATCCATTTCCAGGCCACTTGAACGAAAATGGCACAGGAAACAAAATTGCAGTTAAATATCACGGTGAAATTATTTAAGTCTCGAAGCACGCCTTCGCCAAATGGTTATAGGGCTACAGTTTATTCAAATTAAAGAGCACTTGCCTGGTACTTTTACAATGTTTGCGTGACTTGGTGAAACGAAGATACATGTGCAGACACTAATTTATCCCCTGTAGTTGTTATATTATGACTGCATTATAGCCACGATGGGGAATTGCTTAGGTATTGTCAGTGTTAATGAATACTAATTCATTCTAGTAGATTGTGGTACTAGATTAATTTAATTCGACAAATATAATTCATTGAGGTAAATAATGCGACACGGAGAGAAATTACTGTACAATCCGCCGTGAAATAATTCAAATGAGTATTAATAAAATCGAATCGATAATATGATCGATTATTGATGTATTTTCGACTTTTATCAAAAAATCTTACAAAAAGAAATCTCTATTTGTACCATGAAAACTGAATCTTATTGCATTTTCTTAATTTACTGTAGCAGTATGTTTGTACATTGTATTTTTGCTTTAAGGGATCCAATTACGTTCGGAACCGTGATTTTGAAAAAGAGTACCAGCAATTTTTTTTAAATACTTAGTGTCACTTACGCATAAAAGTGTTATAAAAATATTATATTACAACAAAAAATTATAGAAAGGCAATATTTTGGTAAAAATTGAAATACCTATTTTCGAAACTTTCTGCTGTTATGGTAAATGATTCTATAATAATAATATTTTGACCGTGTATGGCTCAAACCTCTGTCTAGGATTTTTGAAACATATAACGTATATAGAATTGGGTTTATCCGCATTTTAATACAGCAGAGTGGACCGATAATTATTTCAATTGCTAGTAACTGTGAAAATAATGTGAATTTTTCAAAAATCTTCGTTCAGGTTCCGAGGAGATGTCTTAGCTATACATAAAAAAATATCAGTATTGTAGAAGATTTTTTAATAAACGTGGGATGTTTTGAAAATAGGTAATTCTAAGTTAATTTTTTACCTAAATATTGCATTCAGATAATTTTTTACTGTAATAAAATATTCTTAAAAACACTTTTCTTCCAGAATTCTAATGTAAGTGATGCTAAATATCAAATAATAATAATGATACTAATAATCGTTTGCACACTTTTGCAAAATAACTGTTCCGAACGTAGTCGGATACCTTAAGGATCAAAATGTCTTACAATGTCTCCATGGGTTTCAATTGGATTACAAAATAAGAAATTGTTCATTGTATCTACTCACGTATATATATACTACCGTAATTAATATTTTTAAGGAAATAAAAAAAAGATAAAATCTCTCATAGGGTTTTTTGGTAATAGTTTTCATACCGCTAAGTAATTCTTTTTTTTTAATGTTAAACCTTTCTTCAACTTTTATCAAAAACTTAGATAAAATTAAATGTATCGAACATCAGAAAAAAAAAGTGTCATCTTAAGTCTTTCCATAATCATAAGAAACTTTCACTCCTAGAATTAAAGAGTTCAAATCTTTAAAAATACTAAAAATGTCTTAAAAAATATGTGGAGCAAATGACAAAAACGTTCTTGTTTTGTTTTGTAAATAAAATTTCAGCAGTCAACACAAGTTTAGTTTCACACAACACACAGTGTTTATTTAATTTAAGAAAATCCAATCTCGTGCATGATTTGGTACGCTGTTTCATTATTTACCATGCAATTTCTGACAGATAAAATACTTTTTACAGTTTCATAAACCCGTTTAGCAAAGGGAACAATTCTCTGAAGAAAATTTCGATACAGCTTTATTTTAAGCAATCTAACACAATCAAGTGAGCACGTATTATAGAAATCTTTCAAATTCTATTTAAAAGAGAATTGAGAATAAAAAAGCAGAGTTGAGAAAGACGTTCAGAGTTCTGACGTCTTTTCGTAGCAAATCATGATACGGCTTTGGGTACTTAGGTAAGATTTGAATTACCCTAGGGTAAAAAAATGCAGAGTTGGAGCTTAGATAACTCTTGATGCACAGCGAAAAAAATTGAAGGTGGGAATTGGATGGAGATTTGGTTGGGACTAAAGGATGAATGAGTTTAAGAAAGGCGATGCCATGAAAGATTGGGAATCCTTAAATCTTTATGATGCATGGGCGTAATCTATATTCTTTATCTCCTATTTAATCGAATTTTAGAATAATTTCTTCAATCTTATTACTTATTATTTTTACTAATATGAACACATTTAATTTATCTCTATCAATGTTGACTAAAACATTTTTTTCACAAAATTGGATCATTCTATAGTAAATGTGAAACATCTTAAGGTATCCGACTACGTTCGGAAACGTGATTTTAAAATGCACATAAATTGATAATTTTCATGATATTTAGTGTGACTTAGATTAGATTACATGTATAACATTGTTCTAATAACATTATGACAAAAATAATTATTTAAATACAGTAATTTGGCAAGAAATTAACTTAGAATAACCTTTTTTCAAAAAAATCTTCTTTTATAAAAAATGCTTCGATAATAATAATATTTTGCTTATATAAAGTAAAGACTTATCTCCAGAGTGTCTGAACTAGGACTTTTGAAAAATTCTCATTATTTTCAGAGTTACTACCAATTGAAATAATTAACGGCGTTTTTTTCTTAAAATTTCTACCCTCTGTTGCCGTAAAATATGGATAAATCCACTTCTAAGTAGTATATTTCAAAAATTCTTGTTCAGCTTTAGTACAGAGGTCTGAGCTATATACAGGCAAAATATTATTATAATAAAAGCATTTTTCATAAAAGGAAAAAGTTTTGAAAATTGATCATTCTTTGTTAATTATTTGTCAAAATATTGTACTTATATAATTTTTTATTCTTATAATATTCTTAAAGCAATTTTATATACATTTTCAAATCTAAGTGACACTATAAATATCATAAATATTATACAATACTCTTTTGCAAAATCATGGTTCCGAATGTAGTCGGATACCTTAACTGGTTTGCTGGTACACTGTACGGGCTACTGAAAGCTGACAACAACCAGTTTGCCCGTACCCTGAACGGTTACTGATGTGTTCTTCGTTCTATCTTTGATTTGAACGTATTTTTTATTCTTATAGGGATACTATTAGAGTTAGTGTTTCTTAATAGATGAAGTTTGTCTATGGTACTGAAATGCTTCTCATCCGGAATTTTCTTCGCGGTGAAAGTGAGAATTTTTCTTTGAATTCAAGAATCTAGATTCTTGAAATGTTTTGAGAAAGTACAGGGATTGGCAAGGAATTGAGCAGTTTGATGCTTGAGAAGAAATGAAAAAGGAAATATAATTACAAAAGCCAATATTGTTTCTGCCCTGCGATTAGTATTACGCCATGCTTCAAATTATACATTCAAAAACTCTCAGCCATTTGAAAACGAGGTATGAACATGAAATTTTTTTGTTAGTATGAGTGAAGTTCTTTTAAAGTACATGAATCATTCTTAACAACATGCAGAGTGTACTTATAAAAAGCAAATCTTTAGGGTTTTGGAGCTTTCATAATTATAAAATAAAAAATAATGTGGAGCTTTAAAATTGAAAATTAAAATAACACTCTACCAATTTCGCACTCCATTAAGTATTATATTAAAATATATGCAATAAAAATGGGACCTTTTTTGGAACATTTTGGGCAAAAAAATTGTTTACTAAAGGGGTGAAGACATCTCTCAAATACGGAGCCATATTTTTGAAAAAAAAAAAAAACAACGTATAAATAAATAATATTTTAGATATTAAGAAACACTTGAACTAGAATGTGAATATAAAATGGTTTTAGGAATATATATATATTATTACAACATAAAAATTATCTAACTACAATTTTTTTGGCAAAAAAAAAAAAAAAAAAAATCACGGAAAGACATATTTTCAAAACATTCTCCTTTTAAGAAAAAAGCTGTTATAATAATAATACTTTGCTTATGTACATCTAAGTCCTCTGTAAAGGACTCGAACTAGGATTTTTGAAATATGTACTTTCTTTTTTTTGAGACTCTAGTTAGACCAGTGCTTCTCAAACTTTCAATACTGGCGCCCCCTTTTCAATCACAATTTTTATCGCGCCCCCTAATACATTAATAATGTACTAAATGCAATAATACTGCAATTTGACGCTAAAGCTACAATCTTTATTATAAACTGTACAAATTCATGACATAAGTATTAAATTTTCTATATGTTACTTTTAAGCAAAAAAAAATTAAGTAATAGGATAATTATTATATTATTTTTCCTTTCTCTAATTTTTAAATTGTAACATATTGCAAAATGCGGTGGCTGCTTAGAAGACAAAATATAGATATCAGATAAATGTAGAAAAAGAACTCAGAGGGTCAATTTCTAATCATAAGCATTTCCTTTGAAAAACTTTTCTCTGTAAGACAAGCCCATGGAAGTCGCTAATACTTATTAAACTTGTTCTTAATTTAGTATTAATTAATTAGTTATAAAATACTCTTGTGCAGCACTGATACATTAAAAGTATACCGGCTGAAGTGCCCGCTCTTTGCACAAGTCATTTATAAGAAAATAAAATATTATTGATATAATTGCTTAATTGTAAGGAGAGTAAAGCCAAGTGCGTGACAATGTTTACAAAAAAGTAAAATGATTTTTTTTAAATGATTGCTCAAATTATAATTAGTTTTAAGCGAACTGTAATTTTAAGCCTCACAGAATTAGCATTTAGAATTTATGTTGAATAATGAACAATAAAAAAAATTCTGATGAGGAATAATTGTATTATTTTTAATATTTAAAGCGAAAAGACTTCAACATGTTTTAATCCTGGAGCAGGTGCGCACCCGATACTAATGGTCAAGCGGGGTTATTGTGAGTCATCCCAATCCTTTTTTTATAATTATTTTTAATAGTACGCAATAAAAATCGTAATTCCCGTGAATAATTTAATTAAGAGAAAATATACTCACCCCTACTTTCAAGGACACAGAAAATATTCCGGAAAAAAGTTATCACACTGGGAATTCAGACAAAACAAGTACCTTAAGATCGTAAAAAAACGTCTGTCACTCCCATAAAAGAGGGAGATATGTGACAAATATATTTTAGTTCACATTAAGATTGTCAAACAGGAGGATAGTGTCAGGGCCATTAGTAACAATTAAACAGTTTTGCCAGAATTACTGATTTCGTGTACTCTGTGCTCGGCTTGACCACTCTCGGATTAAAAGTGTATTTATTACAATATGGAAGTTCTAAAAAAATGATGTAAAACGTTTTTCATTATGCTTGGCTTGGTAATCCTTCAAACTTCCCTAAATGAAAAAACAAATACATAAGAGCAGGGACGTAACTAACCGTACAAGTAAGCTCGAAGGTCAAACCGTAGCAAATACATTCTGTTGCCTACAGCTGATGGCAATAATATATAACAGTGATGAACTTTTTATCATTATATATGGGTCTGGGTTTTGTCTTTCCTCGGAAAGAGTTGCATTTTCCCTTTGAAAAGAAAACGTAATAAAAAAATCTCTCATCATGGGATTACAGCAAATCGAATAAAACGTTTTTTTTATTTTGTTATAGTATCAAAGATAGCTAAAAAATGAGGTTTATAAGTAGAAGATTTTTTTTATTTTTGATTATGTAAAATCGCAGATAATATATATATATATATATATATATATATATATATATATATATATATATATATATATATATATTTATATATATTATTTCCGTGTAAATGTGTATATTTTTTATTTTGTCAGAAAATATTCTGTTTTACTTCTTTCTAGTAAATAAATTTTTTTAAATCTTTTATTTTCGATATGCTCGCGCCCCCTTTATAGGTTTATCGCACCCCCCCAGGGGGCGCGCCCCACAGTTTGAGAAACACTGAGTTAGACCCCTTGTGTGCCGACAAGTTTATCACAGGGCTTACAAACGTAAGTCAATACTCAAAACAAAGGAAGTTGTGATATAATCCCCCTGGGTCACACCTTTAACACCAAGATTAATTTGAGGCAAAGAACCACCATGAGCCATTTTGAATAATAATATTATTTATTATGTTATAATTTACCCAAACATCTCTGATAACATATAATACAATAATGTTACGTCGTTTAAAAGGATTTGCCTTTATATTAAATTAAATTACTAAGAATACAATTAATTAATAAACTAGCTCAACTCAAGTAAGGTTTACCGAAATAGGAGATCCGAGAAACACACGTATTCTAATTATTTACTGTCATTAACTTTAACTAAGTAGCTCAAACTGACGCTTACTTTAAGCGTACGTGAATTATATTTACCGCTGGCTTATATCAGCTTTCAGGTACGTCTAGCAGCACGACGTCTTCACGAATCTAATCTATTTGAATCTTCTAGTTATGCGTTTAACGTTACTGTCTCAATAGCCTACCATCATCTCTCTTGCTATCTCGCAACCCACGACTTAACTACCTTATCTAATTTAAATATCCCATACTTCTTTTTGGAGTTGATTGGAAATAAACGCGAATTTATATTCCCCAGAAAGACACCTAAGAAGATTAGTGGAAAGGTTCCGTACAGATTCGTCACAACGTTAGATGTAGAAGGATATAGACACAAATGGGATTCAAAAGGGGAAAAAGAGAGAGAAAGAGAGAAAAAAGTGGATACAAATACAACAAATACAGAGTTAAGTACAAGATTACTCACATGTAAACGGAGATAATCAATAATTAAAATTATACAATGAGGAAGATAAGAAAACATGATCACAAAAAATTTTCAAAATACAAATACATAACGCATACATACATACACACATACATATACATGTATATATGTACACATATACACATATATTGCAAGAATCAGATGCTTGGCATTCTGGATTGTGTTACTGGAGCAAGAAAATATATACTTTCAAAAGGGATTTATTCATATTTTCACATAACTGAGTAGATTTAAAAAAAAAAAACACATGATTTTCTTTTAATTGATAGTAGCTCTGAAAATCCTGTGATTTTTTCTAAGATTCTAATTTGGGCTTTGTAGAGAAGTCTTATTTTAAAAGACCAAATATTATTAACATAGAAGCATTTTCCATAAAGGAGAGTGTTTTGAAAATATGTAATTTTTCTTCATTTTTTTGACAAAAAATTCCATAAACATTTTTTTATAGTTTATAAATACTCTTAAAACATTTTATAAGTACGTTCTAATTAAAAAGTATATATCACTAAATACAAAATAAAATCTTTCATTCATACGCTTTTGTAGGATCACAGCTCCCAATCCAAATGGATTACGACATTTAATAAATTATTAGTAGGAGAGAATAAAAATGTAAAAAAAAAGCTTGTTATTTTATTTCATTAATGATTAATTTTCTTTAATATTCTAATTTACAAAATGTTCTTCAAAGAAATATAAGCAAAATTGAAGCATTGATTCATTCTGCATGGAGCAAATGACTCCTTACAAAGGAATTGTAATTTATTAAGTGAATATTATGTGACAATATTCGTGCTTATATTGTAACATGTCATTATAATTTATACGTCTGTGACAAAGTTCTTAAAATCAGCAATTTTATAAACTCAAAAGTCAATTTATAATATTTAAAGCATTGTCAAGGATACATAAAAATGGTAGAAAACATCATGTATTTCCTAATTCCCAGATCAGCGTTGTTCAATTCCACAAGCAAACGTTAAAATATTCTTCTCTTTCATTATTTTATTAACTAACCAAACCACGTATAATTCATACTATAACTACTAGAACAACAGAATAAAATCAGATGATAAGTTACAGACGATAAGTACAACAATCGATTGAATAAAAATGAATCGGTACAAAAATTATCGTTGCTACTATAACAAAAGAAGTAATTAATTACTTCTTTTAACAATTTGAATTTCCTCATCGGATAGGGAATATTTGCTTAAATTTCCCTTTCGTGTATCAAGGATTGACGGCACGAATTGCCGCAGATACATTGAGTAGTCATAAAAACAAACATGCATTAAAAAGATTGAATAGGTTATATTTACCAAAAGAAAAAGATTATCAACACTTATCACATGTATTAAATATTCACTTAAGATTGAGATTGAATAATTTTTCGGGATTTAATAATTTAAAGTCTCTCGTAGGTAAGATGCCGAATTTATTTTCAGAAGCTCCATTAAGTGAATGGTTTTAAAGACAACACCAAGAAATGAAAGATAAAATTAACTGCTCCGTAAAAAAACAATAAGTTACACTATATATAAACATGAATATAGTTTTTAAAAAGATTCAAATAATTATGCCCAGAATATTTTTAAAGTATCTTAGAAATGAGTCTTATGATAAATTTAGTAATTGACAACAAGAATGTCTCAGGGTATATATTAATTTAGATTCTGACTAGTATTGTCTCTAATAAAAAGACAAAAGGCAACATTGATATCATAATAGTTTATAATGAGTGTTGACATCTTCTCATACATTTATTTGGAGTTTATTGTAAATAATGAATAGGTTAAAATATTTTGACTAAAAAGTAATTGAAAATTTCACTATATTTTACAAGTGGGTTTATATGTAAATATTACTAGATAAATATAAGATAGCTCTTGAAATATGAAATGTAGAAATTCGAATACTTAGACTCTTTTTGAAAACTTACAATAAATAGAAGTGACATTATATAAGTTCTGAAATTAATTTAAATTACTGAATTAAACTGAAGAATGGGAGAATTTATAATCATTGCCCTCTTATTTTTATCAAATGGTTTTTAACAGTTATTATTGCTCACATTTTCAAGAGCATAATCAAAACTATAAAATACATGAGGAATAGAAAGATTTCAGAATTCTTAAGTGCTGCTTGAATTAGAAAAAAAAATGAATCGTTTACAATTAATCATAGTATGAAGCATCTTTAATGAATACATTTATTCTTTATGATAGTTGAGTTTTATTTTTATTATAGAGAAGCAGGAATCATTAAATGTTTAATTAAAATGTTCTGTTATTACTCCTTAAATTCGAACAATTACGTTTATAATAGATAAAAATATATTGCTTCGATAAATCTATTAGCACTAAAGATTCAATTTTACATACGTAAGGAAAATGTTAGTACATTTTTTCATACATTTTGATATGTGCAACTGCCTAAGGAAATGTACTAAAATAATATTCTTTATCTCATAATGAGATTAAGTCAAATGAAAAACTGCATCCGGCTTAGTAAAATGTTACTTAGCCTAATTTATTAAGGTGAAACCAAACCTTAATGCGTATTTAATATCCTTAATATATTATAAATTGCAGAAAATATAATTCATCATCGAAGCCAAACTATTTTATTTCGAAGTTCGCCTTTTACACTAATGAGATTGAACATTATAGACACATTTATACTGCCAAATTTATTCTTATTTTTTTCTAGTATACAACATTCAACATTAACACTTAAGAAATACATGGCTTGGAACAAAATTAATAATTAGAATTATGGGAATTCATAAAAATCTTCTAAGAAAGTTAATTATTCAAATATGTAACCTCTTTTTACAAAAGAAAACTTCATTAATTATAAACACATTGTAGATAGATTAATAATTAGAAACATATTAGAACTATTAATAAAAATGTTATTTGATATAATGAGATACATATAACCTGTTTATTAATTGTTTTGAATACATTAAATAAATTATATTGTACAGTATTTTTATTCTAAAGAATTTAGAGATTTTATTTAATGTTTAAAAGAAGGCTTTCTGCATATAAGACTTAAATATTGTCAAATAAGTAAGATTCTTCGACTATCTTTTTTAATTTGCGTCATCTCCATGCTATATTTGAGAAACCAAAACTTATTCCAAGATTCTTGTTGATTTTTATTTCACATAATACGAAGAAAATATTTTAAAGAGTTAGGTTCAGAATTTCGACCCAAAAACTCATTCTTCACTTTTTCCATTTTTATAAAATATGAACTTTACGCTTCTAATGGTGCAAAAAGTATTATTCTACGTGCAGTGAAAGTATTTTTAATAATTTTTTGAAAATGTTTTACCACCTGTCTGAGTCCACCTGCCACGCCCACTCATATGTAAACAAACTTTTTTTCTGCATTGTAAGCCCCCAACTTCACGATTGTTTTTCATTATTATTTAAAATACTTTGAACGGCAACGTCTAGTAGAAGAAATGAAGTGAAGCAAACGCTGGTTTACTATTTGAAGCGCGCTGTTTGCATTGAATTTTGAAAGTCTAAGTAGCTTTTCTTATGGCTACATTTACTAATATTTTAAAATTTGACATACATTTCCTGGTAATTTTTATTTTTTAAACAATTTTTTCTCACAATGCCACGTTTTAAATACATAATTTTTAAGAAAAGAAGAACAGCTTGTTTGCATTCACAGTCGAAGGTAAGTGAATTGATTAACAATTTGAATGTTTCTGCTTCAGCCAAGAAGCTGAAATCCTGTATGGATTACATCAATTTTCTTGGGGAAAATGGAAATATACATGAAATTATAAATAAGAATTTATTTTCTAAGGCTATAAAAATATCTGTTGTATGTAAAAAATGCAAAAATAATAGCATTTCAATTAAATTTTTAAGAAAAGGTCAAGGCTTGGCCACAGAATTGTCTGTTTCTTGTGAAACTTGTGGATTTAGCCAACCATTTCTAAATACTATTAATAAATAAATGTTTCCATGTAATGGAAAAGAGTCTAAGTATTATGAAGTCAATACCAGGCTTTTACATGCAATGAGATTTATTGGTAAAATGTAAGTCTTCTGCTAAAGTTTTGTGTGGAGTTATGAATTTACCAACTCCATCGCAAAGATTTCATAAAAAGGAATCATGATTAGATACATCTGTAGAGACTGTGGCTACGGTGAGTATGTAAATTGTAGCTTAAGAAGCCAAAGATGTCAGCGGACGTTCTGATATACCAGTTGCTATTGGTGGTACTTGGCAAAAGCATGGGCATACGTCTTTGAATGGTGCAGTCATTGCAAACAGTCTTTATACCGGCAAAGGGCTTGATGCTTCAATTTTATCAAGATTTTGTAAGTGCCCCAACAAAATGCATAATGAGAACGGTAAGGATAATCATTTTGGAAATAGTGGAAGTATGGAAGTTTCAGGCGCCGTCGAAATCTTCCAACGCTCTGAAAGTTTGAATGGTCTGCAATATACCAAATTTTTGGGCGATGGTGACGCCAGAGTGTATAAAGCAGTTAACGAGATGCAGCCGTATGGAGATACAGGTATTGAAAAACTGGAATGTGTTGGCTATGTCAAGAAACGGATGGGGACTCGACTACGAGCTTTAAAACTAAAAATGGAACGTAAGAAATTAAGTGACAAAAAACATTGGAAGATCACGGTAGATTTGCAGACGCTGAAATTGATAAATTACAGCGTTATTATGGATTGGCTACCAGAAACCATACCGATAGTATTAATAGTATTAGTTCAATGTACCGATAATATTAATTCAATGAAGCGTGCCATTTGGGCTACATATTTTCGTAAAGCATTTATTGATGCGTATCGACAACATGGTCTGTGCTCAACAAACGAAGATACCTAGTGTGAATATAACCGAGCCATTACAACAGGCGAAGTATATAAACACAAGAAGACCTTGCCATCAGAAGTACTCAGTTACATCAAATATGTGTGTACAGGGAATTATCAACGACTAACCTCCTTGCCAAATGCTTACATGGTAAGACACAAACTGTAACGAAAGTGTAAATTGCATAATATGGTCACAGATGCCGAAAAATTTTACTTGTGCAATTGGGCACATTAAAAACTGGAATACTGGAATCTATTGCCTCCTACAATCAAGGTAATATCACTAAATATCATGTTCTTGCAACATTATGTATATTACCAGGTTTTTACATAACTTGAGCAACGGAAACATCTGATCGGGAGAGACTACGAAAAGCAAATTATGACATTTTACAAAATTCTAAAGAAGCAAGGGTGAAAAAAGGCATAAAAAATGTATATTAAAGGATACTTTAGCAGAAGAAAGAAAACACCCAAGCTATAAAGCTGCTATGCATTAATTACAAGTAAGTTTTTTACTAAAATCCATTTTTCTCAAAACTAACTTTTTTACTATATAATGAACATTTTTTCCTAAACTACTGTATTTAACAACTTATAAATTTGCATATTTAATAATTACACTCTAATACATACTTTAACCATGGGAATTTTTTTAAAAACTTATTCTGGCATAATTTATAGCATTAAACATAATGAAATTTCACTGTTTTTGAAAAAACCCCAGATATGTGCAAAAAATAATTTTTTAAAAAATAACTAGACATCCTATCCATAAACGCTCTGATTAAATTATGTGTAATGGTTCAAAGAATATTCAGTAAAAAAATTGGAAATATTTATTCAATAGAATGTTTATAAATGTTCCTTAAAAATGCCTATTTTTAACATTACTGAGATACAGATCCTAATTCGTGAACCTACCCCCTTAATCAGGGCCAATAATACATATTTAAAGAGGATGAGGGTTTATTAACGTCGCATTTAAAGCAACACGACAGCTATTGGCGAAAGGCCTCTTAATTTTAAACCACGGTCAAGTGACATGAACGAGACCTGAGCTGGTCACCCCCGAACTTCCACACCATGAACAACCAATTTTAAAAAGTATTAACCCCTCAACCCGGCAGGACTTCAGTGCCTTCAGAACTGTTAGAACTACTGAACAACATCGGTCGTAACCCTGACCACTAAGCTACCATGGTCACAAAACACATATTTAGAAGTCATGTAAAAACAACTGTCACAAATCGTCAGTGAGAGAGACTGCAGGTCATAATCAGATAATGAATAAATATATTATAGAATAGATTCCCCCTTAATATTTGTCTACAAAAGATTATTTTTATTTCCAGCTATAGATTTTATAAATGTGCGTCATATAATAAGTTTTAAAGAAAGGAATATAATGAATCTTTTATGTCTCCAGAAAAAATTGCATGCAGAATTATCGGTAAAGCAGCACAGTTTAATATATTCTGAAAATTGTTCTGATACCTTAGAGAACATGTCACAATGTGTAATATAATGTTGCAATATAAAGTTTGATGGAATTATTCTGTGATGAGATTATATCTCTTGTAAAATTTGCTTTTGAATATTTAAGTTGTACGTAACACAAATAAATGAAATACATCGGACAAGCATACTTGTTTCGAAAATGATTTTGCGTTGGCGAGTGATATATCTATTTACCTTCAAAATTTTATCTTTCTAGATGATTTTGTTTAAAGAAAAAATTTACAAAAAAGTAAATTGTATTTGTATTCTAAAGAGAATGATATAATTAATTTATTTAAAATATGACTGTGAAGGTTAGAAAATAAGATGTGTATTAATAATTAATATAAAATAGTATTTGAGTACTTATTGTATAACTATGTTAAATAAAATTATATCAAGTTGTTAAGGATGAGTTATTTAATTTTAAATTTGAAAACAAATACTGATTAAACTTGAATTACACAAATATCATAGATGAAAAGTCGTAATGCAGTTAAAATATTAAATGGCGTAAAATTTTACAATTTTAATAACTTAATGTGAAAGTTAAATACAAAAACCAAAATATGCTAAGCATCAGTTATATTCTGATATTAAAAGTTTTATTTCCTTCGTTCAGTTTGTCCTTATAAATTATTCAATGAAGATATTAATAATGAATTGACAAATATTTAATAGTTAAATGTAAATTCTGCGTTATCTGATTTGAATAAAAATTTTACGAAAAATTTTATAGCACACACAAAGCATCCTCTTTTAAAATTAATAACTGGGATACATTTATTTATTCCCGTAATTCTAATACACTTAAGAAAACAAATACAGAAAATCTAATTAGTTTGAATGTAGGTTTTTTTGCCGAATTATGTCAAATGTCAAGATATTTTTTTAATGTTCTTATTGTTTTCTTTTGGAACTTTTAAATAATTTCTTTTACTGCCAAGAATCCTTTAATATTGAATATTTTTTCATAAAAAGCTTTTTGCCTAGCTCCATAAAAAATAATTTTTTTATTTTTTATATTACGAAACAATTTAATAATTTTCTTAGAAAGCTATGCTTAAAACATATCGATACTTAATTGGAACTGAGACAGATATTTATTGATTTATCATAATAAATAAACTTGACAGAAGAGTAATTCTATTCAAAGTAAGACTTAGGAAAATATCGAATTAGAGCACTTAAGGTTTCAAATCCCAACTAGAATTTAATATACCGTACCATGAAGCAGGCGATTATGTGATCACTGAATATATGAAATCCAATAATCATCCAAAATAATTGTGTTTTATTATTTTTTTTGCCTTAAAAACGCTTAAGAAAGCAAATAAATACAGTAAATACAATTAATAATATAAAAATGAAAGAAAAGTAATAAAATATATATAAAAAGATTTACAAGAATGAAGATAATGAAATTATGAAGTTTATAAAAAAGATGTCAGATATTTACTAGGTTCTGAAACAGTCAGAGATAAATTAGAAATATAATAAAAACACTGCTGAACAAACTTAAAGCAAATTTTTTAAGCTAATTTTTAATTCATTATTGCTATGCTTCAATTTAAATTCTAAGTCACATTTTTCCCTTACAACCCCCATATCTCACAACAGACATATTTCTTTAAATCCCGCACTGAAAGAAAACCACCTAATTATTCAAACAAATGGCATTCCTTATTAATTAGAGCCTTGTATTTTTAAATGAAAGAAAAACGCACCGATCTTGATAGAAGTATTTAGCAGGGTATTACAACTCATGTCTGTGGAAGGGTTTTGAAAGATTTAAGGACTCATTATTTAAAAGAGTCGGGCTTTTAAGAGAGAAGAAAATTTGGAACAAAGATAGATCTTGATTTTGACAGTAACTGCCTGAGGTTTCACATGGGCTATGTGACCACTAATTGGAATTTGACACGAAAAGCTAATTGGGCGGCGGCTGTAAAATTTAGTCTTGCAATTATTTTTCAAATACGAAAATTGAGCTTTAAATTAGAAATTATGTTGAAGGCTTGCTTAAAAAGCGGATCTTACTATTGATAACAACGATCTTCTTTATTCTAAAAGTTAAGCAGTTTTTTTTCATGTTTTTTTTCATACTTATGTTTTGGCTCTTCCGTGTCTACTACTGATTTTTTATTTGCCGAGTATCTTGCCGTGTTGCTATTTTCTTTCAAAACAGTGGCATACTTTGTTATTGCTCTTAATTTTTACAGCTTTTTTTGTTACCTTTCTACGAAATGTCAAATCGTTGTTCAATGTCTACTCCATTTATGACCACTGAACTTATTACATGGTGTAACAAATCAATCATTCTTAATCTTAAGAAAACATAGGATTACATACAATAATGTTTATAAAATTAATGTAAATATTTTTAACTTTTTCAGAATGTTAAGATGCTTTAACCTTTAAAGTACGAAAAACATCTTATAAAACGCATTTTAATAGACTTTGACTTTTTAAAAAGCTTTATAAAACTTCAACTGTCCGTTGCTTTTTTTGCAATTTTAAATTGTCAGAATTCAATTAAATTGATATTATGAGCTTCATGCTTGTATCTGAAGAATGTATTAGTTTAAAAATTAACTTGTTCATAGTTTATTTTAATTGAAGTAAAACGCTTTTAAAACGATTGCTTGTCATTTCTTTTTTGTAACATTGAGTAATCTTTAGCACACATAAAGGAATAATAAATTCAATTTATCAATGATTCCTCTTTCACGTCACTTATTTTTAATATTTTTTTTACAATTATAATGTTTAAAGATTGCTTGCCGTCTACAGAGTGACTGTAGTTGATTTTTCCTTATTTTCTCTGTATTCCTACATTAAATACATTTAAAGTTGTGTTTACATTTTCAATTTCCATTCATTTATCTCCCTGGTTAATGGGCTCAATTCATGTGACGCCATAGTCATATGATAGTGATAGCCACGTCATATTTTAACCAATCAATTCAATAACTCATGTGACGTCAAAGTCACAGGATAAAAACTATCTTGTGTTTCCTGCTAATCAGTTCAGGCGCTCCGGTGTTGCCAAGTTTTGCTCTTTGCAGAAACCTTCTCTTAAAAAGTACATTGTATACAAAATGCATTTTATTTAAAAATATATAAGCATAAAATACGATTTTCTTTAAATTTAAAAAAATAGTTTTGAAGAAATTTTTTTCCTAACTTTTAAACAGCTTTATCCAAATATGAAGTTTGAAATTTATCTGAGTGTTACAAATAGAACAAGTACAATTAGTTTAATGTTTGTTTTGAATTCAACAGAAAACACCTGTTTGTTTTTTCATGTGGCTTCATGAATTGAGCCCATTGTTCATTACCATGAAAGCAACTAAAACAGGAATATTAACGTTATACTTTTTGGTGTTTTATCATTTAACTTACAAACGAGATAATTTCTTCAATCAGAACATATATACTGGATATTCAGATTTATATACATGAATAACTATAAATTTAAATGTATCTTAAATCATAGTTTCAGTACTGGGTTAAATTATAGCTGAGATTCTAACATTTGACCTTTACCAATCGAATATATATTTCTAGATGCAGTATTGTAGAAGGACTAAGACTTGACTGTCCACTTAATTTGCATCAATTACGTGATGCTTTCGAGCATAAATGAGAAAGCGACAAATGAGTTTCACCAGCGAAATTATTAAGTCCTCGGAAACCTTAATGTAGTTATTCTACTCTGCTTATCTTCTGTTTGGATGGCTTACTTTTCAATGAGGGAAACTGAATTTATTTTAACATCATTGTTAATTGTAAGGAGCTTCGTTAGAACCCAACTCGAGTTTAATCAATTGATTTTCTAACAAGTAATATAAAAAATCTTTTTTAAAATCAATTCCTATTTAGGTCAACAAAGAAAATTTTTATTTTTGTTATTTTTTCTTAAATAATTACAATTAATGTAAATCTGTATATATATATATATGTGATAGAATCACAATATTAAGTGGCAAAACACCTTTTAAATTAATATTAAAATTTTTTTATTACATTAAATCTGTAATTGCATTTTTTAATAAAAATTGAATATAAAAGTTAATAATTTATCTTAAAATCAGTGTAAAAAAAGAGTGCTGAGCTCTAACTAGCATATGGTTATTTAGGTTAAGTTAAATCTTCACCACAAATTTAAAAAAGCTATTTTATCCAATGGTGATGTTATCTAGAGAAATAATATCGAGGGAATTATTTCTGCAAAATTATAATTAATTAATTAATTAATTAATATTTGAAAAAAAAACTGTATAATAACATTAAAAGTTTTCCCCTGCAAGTTTAAAAAATGTATTTGAACTTGAGTGGATGGATAAAAAGAGTATTTTATTGACGATTAAAATTTTGAAAAAGATATATAAATATATATTGGGAGAGCGTAAACTATAATAGAGAGAGTAGGCATTGAAATAATTTCTGTAAGAAATAAATCATAAAATTATTCTATCTCTAGGGTTACCATTTTATTCTATCTCTAGGGTTACCATTTGGAAAATCATCAAGCTTTTTTTATTTGTATATAATTAGCAGGAGTAAAAGCCATATCACACTTATAGTGAATCTGGTATTTTATGATGTAAATACTTTTGTACTTTAATAGGTAATTGTCATTAAATTTAACAATGCAAATTATACGTCTTACCACAAGAAAGTTCCTTAATTTTAGCAACAGTTAAACTACACTATTATTACAAGCTAATAAATTATTAAAAGAACGTAGAAAGTTATATGAATAAAAAATGATGGGTCGTAAGAAATATAAAGTAATGGTTGTTTGAATTATGCAATGAAAAATGATGAAGTCAAAACAGAATTCTTCTTATTTTTTTTAAACAACAATTTCAAAACGGATGCGTTTTATTCAGTGAATTCATAGCGCAGTTTCAGAGCTAATATTTGAAAATGAGACTATACAATCAAATTTGATTAGAATAATTAAAAATTTTATGAATATTTAAGCGCAATACATTCATTTCATGAAGCAGAAAATAAAGTGGAAATATTACACTGAAAGGAAGTTAATAAAAGTATTTATGCTATATATTTATTGGACAACAGTATTAGAGGAGAAGAAAGAAGGAGTATTTCGTATTAGGAAACTTTTATAGAAATATATTATTTGCTTATTCTTATAAAAATAAAAAACTGAGACTTTAAAGTGGAAATATCAATATAGAGTTTTCTAAGAAAATAAAAATATAATTTAGTTCATTTTAATTTTTTTCATTTGAATTTAAATTGAGCATAAAAATCAAATCATTCCATTATGAACTAAAATGTTTTTTAACTGTACAATAGGATATAAAATAAAATTTGGAAATAACAGTTAAAAATTAAATTTATGTTATGATTCTAATTTAAATATTTTACTACCATTCAAGTCCAATTTGTAAATAAGACTTGATCATCATCAGGAAAATTAAATAAAAATACGTTAGCCTCCACCTAAACTCATAAGAATTTGAACTACTTTTAATTTTAACATAGTGAAAAAATTATTATTTTTTTAAAAATTTAGATGGGCTTTACATTTAAATTAACTTAATATACATTAAACTGCTTTACTGTTTACAAAAAATAAAATTAAAAACTTTAAAAGTACAGTTTAGAAAATTTTATCCTTATGGCTTTTGAGAATAAATTAT
Source organism: Trichonephila clavipes (assembly GCA_019973935.1). Taxonomy (NCBI): domain Eukaryota; kingdom Metazoa; phylum Arthropoda; class Arachnida; order Araneae; family Nephilidae; genus Trichonephila; species Trichonephila clavipes. The sequence continues at coordinate 395,304 of BMAU01011008.1, forward strand.
TTCACTGATTTGAAAATTAATTAATTGTTGGATTTCTGTGAGAAAATCTGAAAAACTTTCCCCTGTATTGGATGATCCTAAATTTATAAATCCATGAAAATATTATTTATCTTTTCAAGTACATTTTATATACCAAACATGTATTTAATTCATTATCAGCAATACACGGAAAATCTAAATTTACTATGTTCTTTAAGGCATCGAATAAATATTAAAATTTTATTTACAAACCAGCACGAAAGATATTTAGTGCCAATTTATGGAAATGAATCATGTCACGTTAAACAGCTCACAAGCATCAAACTGTTAAATTATAGCACCACTTAAAGCGGTAGTAGCTCTTCAATGCATTGAAACTCTTTAGCATTAACTTAGGTTAATTTGGATTTATTTCGCACTAAAACTACCGAATGAGCTCTTTGGTGATTGCCTCTCAAGAATCTGAAACGCTTCTAGGCTACGAACATAATTTATCAAATAAATGTTCTTGAAGCATAAAACTAGAAGAATATTCCCTTTAAAAATTGCTAAGGAAAGAAAAAGATTTTAAGTTTCATTTGAAACAAATAGGAAAAATGAAGAATTAAAAGTTAAATTGAAATTTATTATTATTTTTTATGTTTTAGCAAGCATGTATTTGACAGGATCCATCAGTACGTAAGAGAAAGGAAAAAAATATACTCTTTGACGCTCGAGTAAGGTATTTTCAGATTATGTCTGACATATTCAAAGCGTATATTCAATTTTATTGTTTTAATTTTAAGATTTTGATCTGTTTTAAATTAATCTAAGTGTATTGATGAGAGACGAAATTTCACATCGTTCCCAAAGTTCTTGTTGAACACATAATGTTTAAAACTGATATTTTTCTGACACATACCTTTGATTGGTTAGTTTCGTTCAATAAATTTAAATCTAAATGTCACGACCTGGAAAAGGGACAAAGATGATACCTTACACTTCAAACTCACATAAAATTGCATTCTTGAACACCAAATAGAATTTTAAAAGCAGTATTCTTAATATTTTTTAAAGAAGTATTACTATACAAATATATTTTGCTTGTAATAAATTCAATCTTAGTTCAGGTTCGCATCGTCAGAGCTCAGGTGCCACCCCTCTAGGGAGGAAACTGAGGTTCAAAATTACCTGCGGTGATTGGTATCCACCCATTTGGTGCCGCCCTAAAGGGGAATGCTCTAGGACTGCAATGGTAAAACACTAATCCACAGCCCATTAGAAATAAAAAACTTTGCTTGTTATATGTTAGGAAATATTTCATGGGATGTCCGGAGACTCTAAAAGAGAATTCAGTTAAATTTGTAAATGGAATTCAAATAAATTCTATCCTCTAATTTATATGAAATGAAAGCCTTCTACAATATTGCTAAAGTAATCCGACTACTTTAGGAGCCTTGATATAAATGAAAAACGCTTTTGCTATTTAGTGCCACTTAAGTTATAATATACTTATAAATTTGTTTTAAAAGTATTATTATAATAAAATATTACTTAATTATATGTATAATTTTTTGGCGAAAAATGATGAAAATATGATAAATTTTCAAAATATTCTCCTTTTATGAAAAATGCTTCTATAATAATACTTTGCCCTTATATGTATCTTAGAATTCTCTACTAAGCTCTAACTAGAATGTTGGAAAAATTTACATTTTCAGAATTAATATCAAATAAGATAATAACTAATGGGCGTTTTTGATAAAATGTCTCTACTGTTATATATTTAAGTAAGAATAAAACCACTTCTAAATTTTATATTTCAAAAATCCTAATTTAGGCTCTATAAAAAGTGTTATCTATATATGGGCAAAATATTATAATAGAAGCATTTTTCATAAAAAGAGAATGATTTAAAAATAAAACATTTTTTCCCTTCATTTATGTTCAAAAATTCCATTTAAATAAATTTTTACTGTAATAATAATCTATTGATCTGTATATTCTAATTCACAGATGACACGCAACACCCCAAAAACGTTATTCATTTATACGCTTTAACAAAATCACGGTTTCGAACATATAGTCGGATTATTTTAAACTGTTTTTAGTCAGTTAAGAGATTATAATTCAGTATTTAATATAAAATTAATATACTCTGTTAAAGAATAAAAATAAAATTATTATTCTGGAGTAGAGCTTTCAATTAAAACTATTGTCTGGTTTGGAATTCTATGACAGCACATGTAACTGTAATTAATTTGCGTCATTGTAGAACTCATTGAAATTTCACCTTTTGAAAAACATGATGGTTATCAGAACTTTATGCCAGATATTTCCAAACATTTTTAACCCATGGACACCTTATCATAGTCAAAACTTGGTCACGGACCCCGTTTAAAAATCAAAGCATTCCCAAGGACCCCGAGGGAAAAAAAACTACATAAATGCATAACATTAAAAAAAAATTAGAAAAACATTTAAAAAAACAACATTTTGCTTAAGAATTATTTTTGAAGTTATAACTTCTGCATAAAATAAAATTTAAAAAAAAATGAATTTAATGAGAAATTGCTGAAATGTTATCAGTGTATTTATATCTGTCTCAATATATGTGAGTAGCAACCGCAAACCCCCAAGAACGATAATTTTTTGTCGGTTTCTCTTTTTTTGTGATGAGGTTTATAACGGCGCTGAATCTCTCCACGTTCTACCAAATAGGAAGACGAGAAAGTAGTCAACAACTTCTGTACAATAACCCATAATGCAGGATATAAAAATGGGATTTGTTTTTGTACCCAGAATTTATAGTATCCTTGCCTAAACATTGGTTTAAGTTTCTCATTTGTGGATATTTCAATAAGATTGTCCTGTATTAGTATAGATTCATCTGTGTTTGGGATCTGAGCAAGTGAATTATTGTTATTTATTCAAATTTCCATAAAAATAAAAATTGATCAAAGTTCTTTTTAAAAATTTTATTTTAAGCCTTGCACGGGCACCCTGAAGTTGTTCAAAGACCCCCAGATCAATTTTAATTTTTCGCCGACCCCTATGGGTCCGTAAAGACCACTTAGAAAGCTACTGCTCTATGCTTTATAAATTGCTCAAAAAATTATAAGATGAATTGCTATAGTAACTTTGTATTGAAAACAATTTGTTTCAATTCGAAACAGAAATGGCTGGCTATCGAGTTTGGCATTTGAGATATTCCTTATTATATCTGACAGATTCTGTTTTCGAGCTATTTTCGGAAGAGGTCTTTAAACAAGGAAAGAAAATCTTCTCTGAAGATGATAAAAATAAAATTAATCGAGTGAATTGTCTTGGCGGCCAAAAACGTGTTAGGTAGCTTGCTGAGTTGCACCTTTTGTAACTTATTACTTTTTTCTAGCTTACAGTTGTTAGGCTCCTTACCACTTGGGTGGCAACAATTATGAAGAAGCAGAAGTTTTGATGCGACTTTTTAGTGCAGAACAAGCTATCCCCTTGTATCTCCACATCTCCAGAATAAACTTCTGAACACACAGTTGTTCTAAATAAACTTTGGAATGTTTCTTATTATACAGAGTTGTCTTCATCCGTCTGTCAGATGAAAAATTTATACCGTCACTTTCAGTGTAAATTGAAATAAGAACTTTGAGATTCTGAATAAGAACATCTGTTGTTTGAAGTAAATGGAACAAATACTCAACATTTTTATCAGGACAAATTAATTAGATAAGTTTGAGCGCGGGTATCTATCTTAAGTTGGCTTCGAATAAATAAAATGATTGATTAAGAATGAAAATTTATAAGTTTATTTATCATTATTTATAAATGTATGAAGAGAAGTAATTCGCTTGTAAGACTTCTGTTTTTGTGTTTAGATTAAATGATATGCTCTACATAAAATGATAAACGTTATTTTTTCATTTTCATTTTTAAGAGGTTCATGAACCAAAATGAAACAGGAAATATTAATATTTGATAAAAACATTTGCAATTTGTATATTTAAAAGATAAGCACCAGACTACAGAAATTTATTTTGGAGTTTCCAAGAGGATATTTATAATTGATAAACAAAGATTTTATACTTGTTAAACCATTATGCTTAAATAGTTCACTTCTTATTTAGTTAATAGAGTCGTAGGAATAAATATAAACATGTATAAATATATGCGCTTAACTAATAATAAATGCTTTGATATGCTTCAATACATAACTATTTAAACAGTGTACTAGTATTTAAAAAGATAATTGTACATGTACACTGCTGGACAATTGCTAAGGACGGATCACAAATTGCTATGTAGCATAACATTAAGCGAGACATGAGGTCTAGTAGAATAAAATATAGTTGCCACATTATTCAGACATTAGAATAAAGAATATTTATTGTTCTGGAAAGTACAAAAACCGTGAAAAATCTGAAAGAAAAAAAAATGTTCATTTGATCTGCGTACGGAGAAATGGAACAATGCATCTAAAAGTCAGCAGGCACCTTAAAGAAAGGTATCAGTATGGGATATGGCCACCGTGGAGTGTGCTGCAACATTCCACACGTCGTACCATACTTTGCACAACATTATCCAGCAGCTGTTGAGGCAATTTATCCCATTCCTCTGTGAGTGCACGGATGAGGGTGTTCTTGTTTGTCGGAGGATATTTTTGACCAGCAACTTGCCTCCCCAAAGCATCCCACACATTTTCAATGGGGTTTAGATCTGGAGAACGCGCTGGCCATACGAGACGTTGAATACCCTCGCTGTCTAGACAATCCTGAACAGCGAGTGTTCGATGACATGTTGCGTTGTCGTCCATAAAAACAAATTTATCACCGACAGCACCACGGAAAAGACGAACATGAGGAAGTAGAACTTCATCAATGTATCGTTGGACCGTCATAGTCCCATTCGCAACCACATGTAGGCGCGTGCGGCCATTGATCATGATGCCGGCCCACACCATGATACTGCATGTCGGATATCGGTCCTTTTCCTGGATATTTTCTGGACGATAAGCAGTACCACTCTCGCGCCAGATCAGTTGGCGTCTACAATCCGATGACAGACCGAAGCTACTCTCATCTGAGAATAGTACGCATGCCCAGTCCTGTTCAGTCCAATTGTGATGCTCACGACACCATTGCAAACGGGCAGTACGGTGTTGTCTGGTCAATGGGACACACACAACAGGTCTGTGTGCGTATAGTCCTCCTCCCCTCAAACGTCTGGCAACAGTTTTTCGGGAGATCTGCTTTCCTGAGGCAGCAAGAAACTGATTTGCCACCTGCCGAGCTGTGGTGCGCCTGTACCATTTTGCTGATAGGACTATATATCTGTCTTCTGCAGGCGACGTACTTCTAACACGACCTTCCCCGTGCCGTCTACTACACATTCCAGTAGTTTTAAATGACATCCACAGCCGTTAAACAACGCTGTGAGCGATGTCGAACTCCCTGGCAACATCTGTTATTTTTCGCCCTTCTTCGATCTTTCCAATAATTCGGCCACGCATAAAATCATCTATGTGATGTCGGGAAGACATGCCAAAAATTTTAAGTTCGTTTTTTAAATCTTTCCTGTAAAACTTTGACTTGAAACAACAGCTGTCCACACGCGTCAAAACCTTTAAAGCTCTTATGAACGCTATCACGTGATGAACAGACGTGGGAAAAAAATTTGAATATACTCATACTTTTTCTTACTAATATCCCGCACTTATTGTAATTTTCCACATTTTGCTTCCTTTCATTTTGTGGTTGCTATGAATGATAGTGTTATCCGTCCTTAGCAATCGTCCAGCAGTGTATTATGCACTCTGTGAACAAAAATTTCAGAAAAACTTTCAGTTATTTATTGGTATTGCGTCCATTTTATACAACTAATTTATTGTTTGCAAGTATTACCCTAAAGTAATTGCTATCAAAATGTGTTTCATTAAACCTTTTAATAATTTCTGGTTCTACGAAACCTAGAAGTGTTGCTTGACAATTGTTTTCATTAAAAATAATGGACATCAACCTAAGTTTGCAACCAATGGGTAAAATATGGACAATAGTGCTCGCCCTCTCCTGACAGTGTAGACACTTGATCAGTCAGTCTGCCAGCTCGTTGAAGAAAGCATATGCCAATGCTCGCGCGCAAAAACCTCTCGTTATTGTATAGTATTATTTGTTTTGATGTAATTGTAGCTGTGCTCAATTTGAATGTGAATTAGTTTGAATTTTGATATGACAAAATAAAAGACTATCAGAGCTATAACCACCGTAATAAATTTTTGAGGGCAGCTTACAAGTTTAAAATTCAAAAGAAAAACTTATTAATAACGACTTATTGGCTCCCTGAAAAAAATAATAATGGAATTCGAATTTGAATACAAAACCTACTAAACGTCTTACAAAACCAGACTTAAATCAATAATAACTGATATGCTTAGAAAATCTTTTAATATTACTTTCTCTTTTAATTGTTTATTTATTCTATTTAAATAAATAAAATATAAACCCATTACTAAACAACAAGGTATTGTGAGTTCTTAAATTTTACGTAAATTAATATAATTATTTGTTAAATGTAAAAGAAGTATTACGTAGTGTAAATAAAAGAAAAAAAGCTTAAAGGAAAAGTAGATATTCGAATTTTATTGATACCTCTGAAAAATAACTTTTAGCATAAAGACATGTTGAAGTGCAATGCATCTAATGTTAACTTCAACATTTGTGACTGAATCACGTGATAAGAAAGAATATGAATGTATTGGTGTCATAAGGCAGAGAGTGATTGGAATAGCTTTCTACAATGATTAGTTAGTTAATGGATAGATGTCCTGTTTCTTCTTTAGTTTTTACCAAACGAATACTGTGTAACGTTTTTTTTATTTTTCCCTTCTGCTTTTTAGAACTTATTATCGCATACAAGGTAAGGAAAAGTATTTGTGTTTTAGTTCTGACTGTTTCTTCTTATTTTTATCTAAAAGAGTGTGCTAAGTTATCCTGATCTTTCACATAATGCAAATATAGTCATAGCAACTAAATAGTTTATATTAAGTGTGCACATAGACATAAATTTGTATTTTAGATTGTGTGAAAATAACCACAGTATAAAAGCAATCATTATTATTATTATTATTTTGCATGAACTTTTAAAACAGATTCTAGATATGAACAATAAAATTAAACAGAATAAATTGCACCGCATGAATTCTCCTAGTGTATTTATATTTTAAGTTATAGAACTATTTTCTTGGTAAGTGAGTGAGTGAATATTTACGTCACACTGTTCAGCTACGCGAGGTCTTTTGGACCTCCTAATTTTGAACCATGGTCAAGTGACAAGGACGACACCTGAGTTTATTCTTTCATTGTAAAATCTTGAAACTATTTAATTTTTTTTTGAGAAAAAAAACTAAATTAAAATGGAAGGTCATTTACTTCATGAGTAGAGATGGACAATAAATAGCTAGAGATGTGAACAATAAATGACTAGAGAAGAGAAAGAAATTCTTAAAGAAAGACTCAAAAGAAAATGACGAAAAAGGCTAACAAATATTTACTTTCAGATCTAAGAAAAATAGACATATATGGCATTGCTTCTCAAACTTTCATTATTTGCGACCGAATATTCAATTACAATTTCCATCGTGCCCTTCCCCTCTCCATACAATAAATATGTATTGAATTCAATAATAATATTGCCGCACGCATAATTTGCTACAAGTCCCGATAGCCGAGTTGGCAGAGCGTTGGACTGAACTTCCTCAGGTCTCGGGTTCGAATCCCGGCCCCGGCAGATTTATCCAAAGACTGGAATTTTGTTTCCGTTTTTAATGTATTATTTCTCTAGGTTCTAGATGAATCCAGATCATTCTTTAGAGTGCATACTGGGTATTTCTCGAATATTCCGAAGTGTATAAAAGCAGAGTTCATCGCCAGTTGGGCATGTTCTCAGTCCAGTGTTGTATCGAGCTCCCAGCGTTAGAATAAATCTAATTGTTTGTTTAATTGAACTGTGTACTTCTTTCGAACTCCGTGACAAGTTTGGTGGAGGCGTGGGGTACAATTACGTCAAACGTGGATAATAGCGACAACCTTCGCAGGAGCCTCCGGTTAAGAGGATTATCCCCCGAATTCGGACTGTTAAAAGAAAATAGTAGGAAGAGGACAAAAATGCCGACCGAGCAAGAAGCCAAGCCCGCTGTATTAACACCTTCGTTACAGCAATGGAGGAGCCCATCGAACTTTCGAGGAGCGCCTGGGGAAGACCCTCTCAAATGGCTTAAAGAGTACGATCGAGTAGCCAACTTTAACAAGTGGGATGACATGATGTGCCTGGCTAACGTTTATTTCTTTCTTGACGGTACTGCGAGACAGTGGTATGTCAACAACGAAGACGCCTTAGATTCTTGGGAAGCATTTAAAAATGGACTAAGTGGAATTTTCGGTGACCGTCAAAAATATACCAGAAGGGCAGAAGAACAACTAAAATGCCGAGCCCACACACACACACACACACACAGCGTTCAGGCGAGAGTACACAGTCCTACATACAAAGTGTATTAGGACTTTGCCAAGAGGTAAATCCTCTGATGAAAGAAGACGAAAAAGTGTCAAAACCTAATGAAAGGTGTTGCTGAGGATATTTATCAGGCCCTGTTGACGAGAGAAATCAACGACACAGCAAGTTTTATCAAATGGTGCAACTATATCGAAGATATGAAGCAGAAGAGAGTTGGTCGACCGAGATTTGAAAGGCTTCCAAACGTCGTACCGGTTGCATCCCTGACGGATGAGACTGATTTGGTCTCTCTTATTCGCACAATCGTATGAGAAGAAGTCCATCGACTAGTTAACCAGACGCAAGAATCTTTGGACTCCGATCCCCAATCCTTAGAAGAGATCGTTCAAGACGAAGTTGAAAGGGTTTTGGCCCCAGTGTCAACAAAACCTACAGAAACTAGACCACGACCAACATACGCCGCTGTAACCAGGAAATACAGAGCTCCTGTTCAGAAATTCCCACCTGAACCAAGAAAAACAGATGTGTGGAGAACGGCTGACAACAGACCTGTTTGTTTCCACTGCGGACGTCCTGGACATGTAATGCGCTACTGCCGAGAGAGAAAGGCTGTCTTTGACAACTCTCGAAACCGCCGACGGAACTTCGACGACGTTGGCACTGAAGAAGAAATACGCCGACCAATCTCTTCTTGCCGTTTTACGCCAAGTCCCACGAGAGGCCGATCCCCAATACGTCGTTACAGATCCCCGTCGCCATATCGCCGATCCAGTCAGTCGCCAGGCCGTAGGAGCGAGGAAAACTAAAGAGAGCGACCTTCCAAGGAGGTGAGGCCGCGTGTACTGGAAATCCTCCGTCGACCGCCAAGATGACTGGTAACCAACTAGACGTAATAATAGATAAGAAGCCGATACGTGCTCTAGTAGATTCTGGGGCATCGTTTTCTGTCATATCCGATAAGTATCGCCGATTTTTAAAGAAAGTTCTGTTTGCTGATGCCAAGAGCGTTATGCTGAAAGTTTGTGACGAATCTATACGGAACTTTATCACTGACCTTCTGAACCGACCTTTTTAGGGAAATTTAATTCCCTACCTATTTCCAATCAACTCCAAAAAGCGGACAGGATTCCTTGTTATGCAGATTATATTCAGTATTTAAGTCAAACGAAATAGTAAAGTTAGAGCAGTAGGAGATAGACATTGAAACATAGAGTTATAGTGAATTTGGATTGAAATCTTATTGTTGTTGATAATTTAATCTCATGAAGAATTAAGATTCCGAGTGGTAAATATTATTTTGAATTTAAAGTCTCATTCAAGTTTTAAGAGTCAGATTAAAGTTAAATGTTCAACAAGAACATTATTAAATATAATTCTGGGATCTCTTATCGTGGTAATTTCTGCGTGATCGTTATTTAATAAATTAATTAATTAGATCATTAATTAATTGAGTTAATTTAAAGGATATTATCTTTAAAACCTCATAATATTACTAAAATTATTGTTAATAAGTCTTTGATTCTATTTGGGAAAGATAACCAAATAAAGAAAGTTATTTATAAAAATGGCTACTGGTTCTTTTGTGACTCATAATTATTCTCGTTCTCAAAGGGAGGTCCCGAGGGACCTTCACAAGTTGCGGATGGAAATTTTGTTCGGCCGATAGGGAAATGTGTTTTACGTGTCCGTATAAACAATCGAGAACTGCCTTTTGAATTTATTGTTTTATCACATTGTAGCCATGACGTCATCCTAGGATGGGAATTTTTAGAGGCGTCTCAAGCCGTTATAGACTGTGGACAAAATGAACTTGTTCTAGAAGACATCTGTCGAAACTCCACAGCGCCTGACGCCTGGAATTTGTATGCCACCAGAGACTATACACTTAAGCCGCATTATTTAACTAGAATAACAGTATCAGGATATCAAACCCGAGGAGACATAAATGTAGTTCTAGACGGCAGCAAACATTTGCTCTTCGAGAAAAATATTGCTACACCGTCCATGGTATCCACATATCGTAACGGAAAAAGTGATGTCTGGGTTACCAACCTGCAGTTCCGAAACCAAATCATCCCTAGAGGAATGTGCATAGGCCAAGCTGAACCACTAAATGAAGGGCCTCTATGTGTTATTTCCGACACATCGGGTTGCTTGGATGACCAGCAAGAAACTTCGGAGTCACAGATGAATTGTTCGTTAATGATGTCATCCGAGTTAAGTGACGAACAGAGAAACAAGCTATCCGAACTACTCCGGAAATTTCCTGGGCTTTTCACGAAGACCGACAAGTCGACAGCCGCGAAGACGAATGTGAAACACAGGATTTTTACTGGTGATCATGCTCCAATCAACCAACGAGCCTACAGAGTCTCGCCGACTGAAAGACGCATCATTCATGAAGAGGTTCAGAAAATGCTTGATGAAGGTATCGTCCAACCCTCTGAAAGTCCTTGGTCATCACCCGTTGTGCTCGTAAGAAAAAAGACGGTAGTTGGCGTTTTTGCGTCGATTATCGCAAGCTGAATAGCGTCACGAAAAAGACGTTTATCCTCTGCCTCGTATTGACGATACGCTCGACTGTCTGAAAGGTGCCAAGTTCTTTTCTTCCATGGATCTCCGATCTGGTTATTGGCAAATAGAAATAGACGAAGCGGATCGTGAAAAGACGGCATTTATTGCCCCGAGGGCTTATACGAGTTTAAAGTCATGCCGTTTGGTCTCTGTAATGCACCTGCAACCTTCGAGAGAATGATGGACAATTTGCTACGCCATTTTAAATGGACTATGTGTCTTTGTTACCTAGATGACATAATAGTGTTCTCAGAAACTTTTGAAGACCATCTTATACGATTAAGACTTGTTCTAAAATGTCTTCAGGAAGCTGGTCTTAAATTAAATTCAAAGAAGTGTCTTTTTGCTGCCCAAGAAGTAAAGATTCTAGGCCATCTTGTATCTAGTAATGACGTTCGTCCCGATCCCGACAAAATAAAAGCCGTAAGAAATTTTCCCACTCCAAAGAATATACATGACATACGAAGTTTTCTTGGCCTTTGTTCATACTTTAGAAGATTTATTAAAGGTTTCTGTTATCTCGCCGAACCTTTGCAGTCGTTGCTGAAAAGTGGCGTGGAGTTTCATTGGGGTCCTGAAGAGGTGGAAGCATTTAACAGTCTTAAGAAAGCACTTACTTCGGATCCAGTATTGGGGATGTACGACGAAAGAGCTTCTACAGAAATCCATACTGATGCAAGCGGGTACGGTATCGGAGCTGTCCTAGTACAAATTCAGAATAATGTCGAGAAAGTTATAGCATACGCTTCTAGAACTCTGACAAAAGCCGAAAAGAATTATTCCACCACAGAAAGGGAATGTCTTGCCATCGTATGGGCTACCAACAAATTTCGGCCGTACATATTCGGAAAACACTTTACTGTTGTAACTGACCATCATTCCTTGTGCTGGCTCATGAATTTAAAGGATCCTTCAGGAAGGCTTGCCAGATGGGCCCTCCGACTTCAAGAGCATGATTTTGACGTAAAATATAAAACCGGTAAGAAGCATAGTGACGCCGACGCTCTTTCGAGAAATCCAGTGGAAGAGGAAACGGAAACACCAGACAAATTTTTAGCAGTCACGACGAGTATGAACCTTGCGATGGAACAGAAAAAGGATCAAGACCTTGCGAAATTAAAACTTTTGAGCAACTCATCCAAAAACGAAGAATTCAGATTCATCGACGGTATCCTTTGCAGGAAGAATTTTGATCCAGATGGAAAGTTGTGGTTGCCAGTCATTCCTAAACATCTACGAGCAGACATACTAAGGCATTTTCATGACGCCCCCACCGCAGGTCACCTTGGTTTCGCGAAAACTTATGACAGGATTCGCAAGAGATTTTACTGGCCGGGAATGTACCGAAATGTCGTTCGGTATGTCATGCATTGTCGGGAGTGCCAAAGGAGAAAATCCGTTCCTCAACGACCACCTGGACGTTTAGTTCCCATCCCTCCAGCTATAGCTCCTTTCCATCGCATTGGAATTGATCTCCTTGGGAGATTTCCAAAGTCTGCTCATGGAAACAAATGGATAATAGTCTGCACGGATTACTCAACACGATATGCAATAACAAAAGCCTTGCCGACAGCCGAAGTCGACGAAATAGCGAAGTTCTTACTTGAAGAAATTGTCCTCAGGCATGGAGCTCCTCGAGTAATTATCACAGATCGTGGAGCCGTCTTTCGATCCAGACTTGTTTCTCTCTCGTCGACTTGTGTAACATTGATCATCGTTTCACAACGGCGTATCATCCCCAAACAAATGGACTGACGGAGCGCTTCAATAAGACCTTGGCCGACATGTTGTCAATGTATGTGGATGTAGAGCAGAAAAATTGGGATGAAATTCTACCATTTGTAACCTTCGCTTATAATACCGCTAAACAAGAGACCACAGGTTTTACGCCGTTCTATTTACTTCATGGTCGTGAAGCGGAAACGACACTAGATACAATGCTACCATTCTGTCCTAACGATTTTGATGACAATAACATCACCAAGATAGCAGCCAGAGCCGAAGAATCACGACAGCTAGCCCGAGTGCACACTCTGAGAGCTCAAGACAAATATCGTCGACGTTACGATTCCAAACACCAAATGGTATCTTACGCTCCCGGAGATCTCGTATGGGTTTATACTCCAGTGAGAAAAGTCGGTCTCTCCGAAAAACTCTTAAGAAGGTATTTCGGACCGTATCAGGTGCTACGCCGTTTATCAGCCGTGACTTACGAAGTACAAGATTTTGATCCTGCTTCACGAAAAAGAAAACTAAGAGAAGTTGTCCATGTACTGCGTATGAAACCGTACCATGATCCCGCCGAGCAAATCGAAACCGAGGATATTCCTCCCAAAGAATCATACAAAGGACCCATCACTCGTTCCAGAATAAAGACCCTTGAACAAAATGACAGCGGGGCGCTGTCTTCTTTTTCGAGGGGAGCAATGCCGCACGCATAATTTGCTACAAGTCCCGATAGCCGAGTTGGCAGAGCGTTGGACTGAACTTCCTCAGGTCTCGGGTTCGAATCCCGGCCCCGGCAGATTTATCCAAAGACTGGAATTTTGTTTCCGTTTTTAATGTATTATTTCTCTAGGTTCTAGATGAATCCAGATCATTCTTTAGAGTGCATACTGGGTATTTCTCGAATATTCCGAAGTGTATAAAAGCAGAGTTCATCGCCAGTTGGGGATGTTCTCAGTCCAGTGTTGTATCGAGCTCCCAGCGTTAGAATAAATCTAATTGTTTGTTTAATTGAACTGTGTACTTCTTTCGAACTCCGTGACAATATACGTTGACCTTAAAGCTACAATATACGACTTTAACGTCTCAAGTTCCACCGGCGTATACAAACGTCTCGCTCAGCCAAAGCATTAATTACCCCGGACGTACATACACGTCTTTCCGAAGCACTATCTTTTTTGTGCACTGCTTTCCATAAAATTATTCCGAAAGCTTTGTTGTTGTTGTCGCGTGTTTCTTCCTGGGAGGCGTTTGAAAGACGAGAGATAGGTGAACACACAAAAACGGAAAATATATAGACATTTTTATTAAAAAAGGATGATCCCAGCATAGAACAGAAGGGGTGGGCTGCTTTCCATTCGTGCGAGGAATCCATTTCATGCGAAAGTCCGACTTTTTTTCCTTCCTCGACTTTTCTTGCCTTATTCGGGATTCGAACCAGAACCCACTTGATTACAAGCCGAGTGTCATAACCACCATACTAGGTAGTGTGTCTCCTAAGGCTGCAGGAATGCAATAGACGGACATTGATAGTGTTTGCGAAGAATTTCTTATTTCAGAGAAGTTTTACTTATTTAATCCATTTTACCCCCTCTTCCCAGATATACTACGTAAGTGCGCTTGCGTGGAAAACGGTAGCATTGAGAAACGAATCGCGTAAATTTTAATCAGCAGTTAGGGATTAATTACCAAGACTTACACATTCTCAAAATAAGTGTTAATGTTTGTATATAATTTTATATATGACAAGCCTATGGGTTCGTTGGTGTTTATTAAACTTGCTCTTAACTTAGTACTGTGAACTTAATTATAAAATACATTGTGCAGTACTAGTATATTTGTAAGTATCAGTATCAGTACAGAGCAAATGTGTATTTTATTTATTTATTACGTCAAAATGCATTTTGCTTACTTATTTTCAGTAAATTAATATTTTTTAAAAAATAATCTTTTGTTTTCGGCTTTTCAATATGCTTGCGCCCTCCCCTAGTCAGGTGCGCTCCACAGTTTGAGAAATGCCTGACGTACGAACAAAATTTAAGCTACCTCTAAGAATACCAGAATTTTTCAACAATGTACCTCTGACAACAAGAAACAATAAGCAAGCATTAATATTCTACGACCAAGAGTTTCTTTTATATTTCTTTTTCAAAATATTCTCGTGCCCTCATCTATGGATATTAACATACGCTGCCCTCCGTGCACATGATTAGTTGCTATTTTGATTCGTAAAACATCCACGTGCATCTCATGGCGTAAATATTAAAGTTCTCCAAAAGTAGAGTTTGAAATAAATAATGACTCGAGGGTAAATATTGGAGTTTCAAAATCGCACCGAGAGTCGGTATTTGAACAGGAAGTTGAGAAGTCTCTATTTCAAAGCGAAATAATCAAAGGGGTGCAATTTCACTTTCCATTTTCCGAAAACTAATAAATATTTTGGTCGTAAATAAGACGCACTCAAAGAATTCACTTTAATACTTTTCCTTCTGTCGTATCGTAGTTTTAAACTATCGCAAGTCAAAAAGGATTAATTGAAGATATGACAGCCCTCAAAGCTTACAAGGGTAGTTAATAATTAATAAAATACAATTCTAAATAAATTATTTCTTTCAAAGTATATTTGTTTGAAGGGAAGTTTTCAATAATTCGGATTTGTATTAATGATCAGTTTGCAATTTATTAAGTTTCTGACAGAAGTATGTGGATGGATTGAGTTCTTAAAGAGTTATGGCAGTTTTGGAGAAAGTCAAAAGATATTTGGCGATAATTAAAGATCCAATGGTGAAATACATGTTGATTATATTATAAAAGTATTGGATGTGATGGATCATATCTGCATGTGTAAATGAGAAAAGCAACTCACTCATTCAATCACTCACTGAATCATAACGATATCTCCAGAACTATTAGACCTACAGACTTGAAATTTGTTAGGTATGTTCCATTCGTGGAGTAGAGATCCATTAAGAAAGGATTTTGTGAAAATTGAACCCCAAGGGGACGTTATGAGGGCTTAAGTGATGTTGCACATAATTATTTCCATTTTTAGACTATTAGACGTAGTCTTCAAATTTGGTATAGGCATGCTACTTTCATAGAGTAGAGATCCGCTAAGAACGGATTTTGAGCTAATACACTCCCAAGGAAGGTTTCGACTGGTTAAGGGGTGTTATAGATAAAAATTCCTGTTTTTGAACCGTTAGACTTGAAATTTGATAGGCATGTTTCTTTTATTAAATATAGATCTGCTTAGTTTAGATTGTACAGAAATTGACTCCCATGGTAGGAAGCGGAGTTTACTGGGACGTATTCACAGAAAATATCTCCAAAATTACGTTTTTGATCTATTGATATTTGGCAGGTATGTTTATTTTATTGAGTAAAGATCTCTAAAAAGGGGTTTCGAGGAAATAAACTCGGGAGGGGATACGACAGCGTAAAAGGTAATTCTACTTCAATTGTAGAAACTATTAGAAGTAATTTTTTAGAAGTTCTGTCCTTTTTAAATCAAGAGGCGAGAGTTCTATGAATATTTTTCAATACAATCGAATTCTTAATACTAGGACTTAGATATCAGTAATTTTTATATATGTTAACAGTATATTTTCATACAACATCTTCAAATACCCAGTGAAATGGGGGGTAATGGCTAGTAAATATATACTTCAATAAGAGAAATAAAAATTAGAAATTCATTTGTTTGAATAAATTGAATTTATACGAAGAAACTGATTTTTTTTTCGTATATAGCATTGGAGAATCCATGTTTAATAAAACTTTTACTCACACACAATCAATATAATGAAACTCACATTAAGGAAGTCGGTAATTTAACATTGTTTAATATGAAATTATATCATCATGTAATTTTTTTTAAAAAAAAATCATTATTTGGATTTTGTATAGAATTGTGATTTCCTTTTAGATTCATTAATGATCTGTTATAAACTTCCAATTAAACTTTAAAAAAATTCAATCACGCAAGCATAATGGAAAGTAATAGAGGATGAACAAAATTTAAATATGACTGCAGAAAGCGACACTGAAAATGTAACTTGAAGAAAATAAAATTTAAGTATTTTAATGCTGAAACATTTGAAAAGTTAAGGAAGAAGATAATGTAATAAAAATTAAGACTTACAAAAACATCAGAAAGAAGGAAACATTATTTAAAAAAATGCACTGAAGTACAATTGCGTTTGACAGTCAACAAATTACTAAAACGTATTGTATGACATTCATAAAAAAGATTAACCCTCTTGTCATAGTACAGGTTTCAATTTTTCATAGGATCTTGCTATGATTGTATATTTGCTAAGATTACCATATTAACATCTTCTGTGCGTAAATTCAACAATACTGTCATTATACATTCGTAACGCATTTTGGAATATAGTACACTTATCAGTAAATTCATTTTAATATACACACTTGGGTAATTTTTTTTTATTATTCTCAAGATATTACATCAAAATTCAAATTAAATTTTGCTTCATTTTAACACCATTGTAGCGTCCTTTTCAAATTAAATTTTTTCGAATGCCTTACTTTGATCCACAAAAATATGTTAATGTTGAAGTAAGAACGAAAATAAAATAAATTTCTAAAAAAAGGACAGGATACTTATTTTGCTTAATTCATCACAAATTTAAAATTAATTTTCAAAACGCCTTTAATATACTGTTGTTGTTGTTTTTCTAATTGCCACCAGTCTGACGTCAGATCGAAGCCTACGAAATTCATTGTGACAAGGGGCTAGATGTAAGCCAGTCGTTGGCCTTAGCCTTGAGCACCAGACAGGTGACAGTACGAATTAGCTCGGTGAAATTCCCGAAGGGACGATAGATGGTGACACCTCCACACACGCTCTCCACCTCACACATTGATGACGGCACACTCTTCACCCCCAATTTAGGCATGAAATTGAAGGGGAGGGAAATATACTCCAGGTCCCTGCACTCTTGATTTATGCCCACAAGACCGTCGGACCACAGATTAAACGAGCACGTACTCCGTGTGTACTCAGAGGTTATTTGGTGGCATCGGGCATCGAACTCAGGACTTATGGTCTGGAGTCGGATGCTCTAACCACTAGGCTACCCACTGCCTTTTGTTATATACTAGATGAGCCAAAAGTTCGTTGAAACCTTAAAAATTAAAAAAAAAAAATTAAAGAAAGAAATGATGATAAAGAAGTGCGGTTTTCAAGAAAGGGCTCACTAAAGAGTCGGATTTCTTTAGCGACAAAAATATTTTTATTTAAAAATATCACCAGTAGAGGGCGCTGAGGGCCAAAACACATTGCACAGGATAACATTACGTTCATTTAATTAATTCTTGCAATAACTATTGTCCAGCATGATCTCCAGAACAATTCACGACACAACACCTCGCCATCCATGAATATAACATATGAGAAAGATATGCAAAAGAATTACGACAGATAGAATATTAGAGTTCGGCCAACGATGGCATGTGATTTTAAATAGTTCACAATCACACGTCGACTGCCCATGTCATCTTGCAGCCTCGACCAATCCCTCTGTCCTCACCCAAGATAAACAATAGGAATCATTTTAGTGGATTGGCGTAGTAGGGAAGTGCGTCATTCTGTATGAAACTCATCACAGATAACACACCTCTTTGATTTATTGCGGGAAAGACTTAAATTTTTTTTTCTGCAAAAAAAAATCTGACTTCCTTGTGAGTCATTTCTTTTATGATGCACTTATTTTTCAACATTACTTCCTTCTTTAAAGAATTTTTAAAATTTAAACGAATTTTTGTGACTCACGTGGTGTTTAAAAAATACACTAATTTTGTATTTGAAAATCCTCGTATTAAAAAAAAATTTTTTTTCAAATATATTTAAATTTCTCGTAATTGTTTTTGATTTTATAATTATTCTGTGAAATATATATATAGATATATTATTCGTATTTTATAAAAGATAAGTTGATAAGTATGAAGAAATATATTTGCTGTACAGACAATTCGATTTTTCTAAAGCTACTTGGAACATAATTTTTCTACAATATTCATTCCCAGTTGGCGATTGTTATGCAAATTTTTACTATTGATGATTCCTTACAGCCACATAGTTCATATATGAAAAAGAGAAAAAATCAACTCGTTAATAAAAATGTGTGTGGCGGTGATATCTAAATAAACCAGTAATAGCCTCCATACTACGCTGATCATCTTAGTATAGTGGCTAAGGAACTCGGTTTACGAATAGGAAGGTACCAGGTTCTAATCCCATTTATGTTATATTATTATAATACAGGTTACACATATTCTTTTAAGTAATTTATTTTTGATAAATGTACATCATAGTAATAGTATATTAAGAAATATCAATGCAAAATTTGATTTTAATCAAAAATTTATTCTACTTGATTAATATTTAATAAGAATAATCGTTATTCGTATAAGAGAAAATTAAAAAGGATCCTCTTTAGAGAAATTCTTAGCAACTGCGCAGTCATTCCTTTCAATTTGCAATGTCTCCGCTTAAAAATAAATAAATTTAAATGTCACATACTCAAAGGATTTATTTTGGAGGAGTGCTTTTTAGATTATATTTTTACTTTTATGGCACTCCAGAACATTTTAAGCTATATAAGCAGACCGCAGAAGAGAGAATATTTAACTTCATTAACCTAATCACTTTCAAGGGTTTTCCTATTTCCTTCTGCGGGAAATCCGCAGCAAATAATAACGTCAAGAGTAGTAAAAAATGGACTCAACTCTAATGCGAAAAACAGAAACACAGCAAAAGCGTAATGTAAACAAATGACGCGAAAGAGAAACGAAATTCGAAAAATCCACGAAGAAAGCAAAGCTAGCACTAACCATAAATAGTACCAAAATAAAAAATAATATGGGATTAGATAAAATCCGGAAACAAGAATTGAAACACTTCCTTCCGTTTTGTCCATTCTGTTTTGTCTTCCAATTTTCTTTTTCTTTTCTTGGTAAGAAGTAATCTAAAGGAATAGGTATATTTTTAGTCAAACAATCAACAGAACATAAATCCCTGTTTTGTTCTTGGAATTGAAGAAACAATTTCGATAATTAAATATCTCAATTAAAAAATATAATTATGAATAACATTTAAAATAAATATATTTCTATTTTCGACTGTTACTTCGTGTGGAAAAATACTTCATATTCGTATTATTTATTAAGTTTTCAACTAATAATTGTATCCTTATTCATTCAATCAATTAATAAAATGAAGATCAGTTAAATTTTTATTAAAAGGTAATTACCGTAAAATCCTGCTTATAACGCACACCTATTTTTCAAGCTGAATTTTTTAATTTTTAGGTATATTCGCCGTATAACGCGCCTTTTTTACGTGGAAATCTGATGATGTATTAGTATACACTGCTATTATGTTTTGAAGTCATTTATTCAAAATATCTTCCCTGACTTTTGAAAAAATACTATACTTCTAGAACCATACCCCTTTAAGTTCATAAAAGGAGAATGCCATTTCTTTTAAATAAACAGTATTTCAATCTATGTAGAAGTAATATTTTTAATGCTCATCTCTTTTGTTATTTTTAAAGCTGTCGTTTTTATACCCGGTGCATAACCCGCACCCTTATATTTCGATCTTATTTTTTAAGTTAAAGTGCGCGTTATACACCGGATTTTATGGTAAATGAACAAATCCTGACTAACTCCAGTAGAAAGAAGAAATTTTAAGGAAACTACTTAAAAAATTTAATTCTTGTTATGTGAAAAGTTTTAAATTGGGGGTTTTGAGCTCACAAAAGTGTTTTCGCAATTTTTAGTATTAAATATTGTTGAATAGATAGGGGTTCGTTGGTTAATGTTATCAGTCCCAAAGAGCAAATCATTTCTTTAAAAGCAATAAAAATTATTGTAGAAAGACTTCCTTCAAAATACTTGATATAAGGGGAGCAAAATTGTCATTGGTCTATGCGGATAAGCCACAAACGCTTGACCATTTGGAAGACAACATTCGCCGTGTTATTGCCGATATAAGGCCACAAATGTTGGAAAAAGTCATCGAAAATTGGACGTCCAGATTGGACTACATCCGAGCCAGCCGTGGCAGTCCTATGCCAGAAATCATATTTAAAATGTAATGCCACAAGATTATCTTTCGAATAAAAAATATTCATGTCAATCGAATGATACATCGTTGTTTTATTGCAATTTAAAGTTCTATACCTCTAAAAAAACACCCTTTATATAGAATTTTACTTTTCACCGCTTTCTCGAAAAGTCCGCCTTCGTCATAGATCATGATGTTATATATTTCTCCAGTGATTTCCGGAAGCATCCGTATGTTCGCCAAGTCACCCCAAACGGTACCAACTTGGCTGTATTACCAATATTCCGCCAATGTTCCATTGAAACACCATTATAATGTGATGACATTGATGGTAAGCATTACAGTGTTTTTCATAAAATAAATGCAACAAAAAATAATATTAACTTGTTAGACATGTATATTTAAATTATTAACACAAAATTCATAGCAATATAAAGTTTATAAAGCATTTTGTAGATTTTTTGGCTTTTCAATAATCACTACTTATTAAACAAAAATATTTTTAATCGAGAGAGTCTTATTTGTTCTATTTTTTTAAATAATAAGAAGTAAAATAAATTAACTTACTTGAATATTTTCTTAAAACACATTTTTTTTATTTCTTTAGTTAATAAAACACCATCTTTAAAAAGAATATCCTTCCTATGACCAAGAAAGATATTTCTTACAATACAGTGCTTTTAGTAGTGATGATAACAATACATATTCCACAAAACACAGATAGATTAAGTTTTATAAATTATAATTAAGACCATATGTCCTATTATAATAAGATGAAAGTCAATGGACAAAAATACAAAACTGATATGTTTTTTAAATCGGTCATTTACTTAGGATAGCTATATAGGGTTCAGATTGATTTATAGGAACCTAACCTACTCTATTAATCTAAAAATTCATATGTAACAGAAGAAAAATATAATAATGAAGGCTAAAATCCAAAAATTGAAAGTAAATTACCCCTAAAAATTGCACATGTATTCATGTAGTATGTTAATAGTAAAAATAGCGTTGGGAAATCTAAGTAAGTAGGATAAAAATAGCTGAAAAATTCAGGAAACATACGCAAAATTTCGAAAATGAAACCTAGTAACAAGAAGAGGAAAATGTACTGGAGAAAAAAAATGACAAAATAGAAAGTATGCGATCTATAGCTGTGACGCTATCTGTATAAAAGGTCTGAAAGTAATAACTAATCAAGAGACTAATTGGAAAAGTTGAAAGTGAAGTATGTATAAAACAAATTATGATTATCTGCTTTTTATATTACTTTCATACATAAATGAATATATATTTATACACAATCAAATCAATTTCATTACTATCATATTGATATTACACATTTCTTTTGTCTGAAGACAAGCTGTGCAGCACATTTCATCAGGAATTTTCCGGTAGAATTATTCCACTTATTGCAATGTACTAATGTTTGTCTATCTTCCCTAGTAAAAATGCATTTATTTATTAAGAATGTAGGCAATAATGAAGAAACGCATTTCTTATATCAATATACTTCAATGTTATTCCATTAGGTATCTTATTGACTTTATGAGCTACGAATGATGTTGCTTTAATAAATCATGATCACAATGCTGTCGAAGAAATCAATACGAAAGACCATTAGATATGGGTTATTCACTTATATCACTTGTATTAATATCCCAAATTTACTGTACTCATGAACCCTTCTTATAAGAAAAAACAGACCATGAAACCCAGTTGAAATAACTCTTTCTTATGGCATTAATAACTTAAACTCTCAATTTTTGGCCCAAAAGATTCGAAAAAATCACATTTTCTTAATGCATTTATAACTCAGCGTAATACTTAATAGAATGGGAACATAGAAGAATTTTAATTTTCAAGCTTTAACATTTTTTAATTTTTGGAACACAAAATCCTTTAAATGTTTGTTTTTATAAGTATACTTTGTATGCTATGAAGAATGTTTTATATATCTTAATGAACTTCTGTCAATAGTCTAGTGGTTAGAGCATCGATCTCCAGACCGGAGAGCCTGGGTACAAACTTTATCAAAGTGAGTGCAAGAGTTAGTCGTTAGGCTACTATTAAAGTTAGATTCGCTAAGTTACTGTCGGAAGTCTTTGGAATTCTTGAAAATACGCTTTAGTCCTGGATATCCGTTTGACCCGTGTGTGACTTGACGAATGCATTTACATCGGATCACACGCAGTTAAGTGCATATACTTGTCTTAGGAATTTAAGATAACTATTTCATTTGACTTCTCCCCCGGTTTATAACATTGCTCGGTGGTAAATTGATAGATCATAAAAAATATTTTTATAGCAATAGTTAATCATTTGGTGCCTCAAACTTCACCAGCGACCGCAGGGAGTTTACACATTTAGTTTTCTTAATTTAATTCATATTCAAAAGAATTCGTGGAATGATATCAATTTAATTTTTATTCTGAACGTATTAAAGTATTTGATAGAACTCCACAGTTCAATGCACTCAAATCAAAGTCAATATCATCCAATTTTCATTCAACACACATATTCAAATCTGAATCTCAGAATAGAAAATGCCTTTCTATATGGAATGAAAATCATTGATCTTGATTTTTCTTCACCAAAAAATACCTCACCCTGAATTTTGATTTGCGGACATCAAGGGAATATGAAATACAGAAATGAACTATGAAAAAGAGAGAAGTGTTATAGGAGAAAACATGTACAAAAATGTAGATTTGAAAATGTAAATGCAACATCATATCCAAGAAGTGTTCACTATCTTTTCCTTTTCCCAAATGTGATTTTTAAGACTGTCTTTTTGGAAGGAAGATCCTGTCGATATCAGTCACATAGTAGTGAAAAATAGTTTTGCGTGATCTCCATATTTATGTATTTTGAAACGCCACGTGGACTGATAAAATCCTGTTCACTCGCGCAAAATACGATTTATGGTTTTTATTTAGAAAACTTTGAAGTGTAGTTTTGAAATATTGACCTCAGTTTTTTCAATAAGAAAACTTTGATTGATAAGAGCAGTGCCAGTTATTTTGTTCATTATTCGGTGATAAATAGTATTTCCGCTACGCAATCAGAAAGCTTATTTATATAATTAAGAACAGTAAAAGTCTTTATTTATACATAGTGAACGACCAATTAATTACGGCCACTGACAATTTTATGTCAAGTAAGTGAACAATTGGAAAACGTGTTGCAACTAGAAACCTAGATTAAGGTAAAAAAATAAAAATAGTACCAATAGTAAATGTCAGTGCTTCTCAAACTTACAATACTTGCAACCCAATATTCAATCATAATTTTCATCGCCCCCCCCCTTCCATACAATAACAATGTATTGAATTCGATAATACGATACTTTGACGCTAAAGCTACATATTACGACTTTAAACTCTTAAGTGCCGCCGGCGTATATAAGCTTCTCGCTCAGTCAGTGCATAAATTACCTCGGACGTATAGGCGTTTTTCCGAAATAAGATTTTTCTGTTCACTGATATCTATAAAATTATTCCGAAGGCTTTGGAATGCAATAAAATGACATTGACAGTGTTCGCGAAGGATTTACTTGTTTCAGAGGAATTTCTCATTGATTCCTTTTCTCCTCTCCCAATAGACCACATTCGCGTGCATACGTGCAAAACGGTGGCATTAGTGAGCAAATCGCGCAATTTTTAACCAACACCTAAGGGATTAATTATAAAATAAAGATAAGTGTTAATTTTTGCATATAATTTTATATATGACAAATCTGTGGAGTCACTGATAATTATAACCCTTGTTCTTAACTTAAGTATCGTTAAATAATTGTAAAACACACATTGTGCAGTACTGATACATTTATAAGTATATTATATGAGTGTAAATGTTTATTTTTATTTTCTATCATGTCATATTTTATTTACTTTCAATAAATTAATATTTTTTTTAAATTACCTTTTCCCCCAAATTTATATATTATAGGGTTATCTTGGCCCCTAGGGGGCGGGCCCCACAGTTTGAGAAGCGCTAGTATAGGTTAATAGCTTTTGTGTGATTTGATGAACTAAGAACTTGGGATGATAACGAGAGCTTAGATATATGGAACGAATATTAGTAAAAATTCAGGATATGTAAAATGTGCGTGCCGAAATGTAATAAAAGTCTATAGATGTTAATCAAATGACTTATAGTTTGAACGAGCCATGAGTCAATGATCAAGCAGACGGAGAATCTTCACAATTATTTTAGAAAACAGAATGGCGTCAATGCAACAAATTGCAGCCTATTTTAATCAAGGATCATCTCAAAATACCTCAATATTCGATCAGTTTAAAGCACACTATTCACAGTATTGTGCCTTGTATGAGCAATGGAAACTGAAGACCAGGGCAAACACCATCGTTGTTTACAGCAAATAGAAGGAAACGTTTCCATCGCTCTGTCCCTTAAGGATTGGATGGTGAATAGTTTCAGTAAAATGTAAAATAGTCTATATTGAATCATGTTTTAAATTGCATCATCTAGAGGGAAGGGTTGACCCTTCATAAAACCGTGATATATTATATATCCTTCTGATTAACTTAATAAAATAAGAAACGCTTATGGGAAACTGTTTTTCAACCTACGATTTTTTCAATTACCACTTCGGTTAACACGACAACTGACATCTGTATTTTCCAAGTTGCAAGTGCAAAGGATTACCTGTAAATTTCCTGAGCAGCAAGATAACTGTTCCGGATGACTTGAGGTTGACTAGAGTTGGCGACCATGTGCTAACTTGACAGAAAAAAAAACTCATAAACGTTGCCGTTTGCTCTCTTCTAATGCACGTGCGAACAAGGTACATTTATGTAGCATGATATATCCCTCTATACGTTGATCTCTATTTTCTGAAATTTCATGGAAAGTAATATGTATGTTTTTTAAAAAAAATTATTTACCTTAAATTTTTTAATACAAAATGTATCTACCTTCTTCAATATACTTCAGTATTTATAAATTACTTTTTTTTATATAAATGTCATGTAATGCGACATAAAAAGAAATGCAAAACATAAGATGCGTTACCATAAAATAGCTTCCAGTGGATGGTAGGAAACATACTTTTTATCAAAAAATTGTCTTGAAAATCGAAATAGTTTTAAGTAATAAAGCAATTCAGTTTCTCTCATAAATGAATCCAAAAATCCCCTAAATATTTTAACATAACAATACTAAGAAAATAACCTTATAAAGAGTTGACCTTAAAGACGTCCTTCGGTTGTCCACACACACACATGTCTGCTATTGTATGGACTCTTACAGAAGGAAATTGTATAGGTTTTGAAACAGAATACAGGGTTTACAAGCATTTCAGTTATCCGACTACGTTCGGAGCCGTGATTTTAAGAAAAGGTGCATAAATGGATAATGTTCATGATATTTAGTGTCACTTAGATTAGAATACATGCATAAAACTGTTTTAAGGACATTTTGACAAAACAATTTATTTAAATACAATATTTCGGCAAAAAATTAACTTACAATAACCTTTTTCAAAATGTTCTCCTTTTGTGAAAAATGCTTCTGTTAAAATAATATTTTGCCTGTATATAGCTCAGACCTCTGTACAGAGGCTCAACTACGAGTTTTGACAAATTCACATTATTTTCAGAGTTACAACCAACTGAAATAGTTATCGGCGTTATTTTCTTAAAATGTCTCCCCTCTGTTGTAAAACATGGACTGACCCACTTCTAAATTATGTATTTCAAAATTTCTAGTTGAGCCTCTGTACAGAGGTCTGAGCTATATACAGTCAAAATATTATTATATTATTTAGAAACAATTTTCACAAAAGGAAAATATTTTGAAAACGGGTCATTCTGTGTTCATTTTTTTGTCAAAATGTTGTACTTAAATATTTTTTTTATTTTAATACTATTGTTAAAACAATTTTATATACATTTTCTAGTCTCAGTGACACTAAATATCATAAATATTATCCATTTATACGCTGTTGCAAAATGACGGTTCCGAACGTAGTAGGATACCTTAACAGTTTTGCAAAATGATGTTGTATCGTATTTGTGCAAGCCGAATATAGTGCCCCAGACCATATATGATTTCTGATGTGGCAGTAATTCCTCATAGCCCTGCACACAATATACAATAATGTCCGAGCTTACGCGGTAGGTGTGACTGAGTGAAAACAGTGTAAGTCGGGGTATAATTTTTTATATAATTACATGCAAATTATTTTTAGTTGGGGTCAAAGACGAAATGTTCCATCAATTCTGAGATAACACAAATACAAAATCGCAAAATAAAGCTGTTTTGGTGTTCATAGGTTTCATAAAGTCAAACAAATTAGTCCAACGGCTCAAAGATTTTTTTACTTCCGCAACATTTCCTCGAAGCATTCTAAGATTTCTTTAAATTCTTGTTTAGTTGAAAAAAATGCTCTCTTTGTTGATGTCTGTATTTTCAAAAATGTGTAACCCTTTTTCAATTAAACTTAGACCTTCTGCCAAATTCCCAACAGACATTCGATCATCTGATTGAATTGTGTCTAAAGATTTGAGTCTGTTCATTGTTTTGCTCTTGCTCATGCATTTCTACGAGCTCATCAATTGTCTGCTCATGACTGTGGAAATCCAGCAGTATTTGAACGTCATCACTGTCCATTGCTAAATTTATCTGCCTGGCAAAATCGGCAACTTCTTTAATCAAATTACCAATTTCTTCAGGTTCTTGCCCTGATTTCTCCCGAGTTTCAGTGATGGGGGAAAAAGGCTGATCGAGACTAGATTTGGAACTCGCGTCAGTCGGGGTACCATGAGTTGAGGTATCTCTGTACTTCAGATCACGTGCAATGGAGCAAAGATGCAAGTGCAATCAGGGTCATTAATCAGTTGCTCCATTTTGCATCCATCAATAAAAAATTCGCGGCACTGTTGCTTATTTATGTTTGACACGATCACTAATTTCTCGGTAAGATAATTTGTATTCTCTAAAGACAACACCTCTTTCTCTGTCGAATTCAGAAAAGGGTTGGAATGATGATCCTTTTTTGAGGTGTACTGAAGCACGGAAAAGCAATTTATATTTCAAATCGGCATTCATTTCTCCCTTTATATAGCGAGTTTTTCTGACTCTGCATGCACTCATTATATGCTTCTGCGCTAAATTGCCAATCATTAGTTTATCTCATCGTGAGCATGATGAAAATTTTACGCAGTTCGGGTGCATGTTATTGAAGTTGCATTTTGCGTGAGGAGTAAGGTGAATGTGGGCATATTGTAAGAAAAAATGAGTATGTTATATAGGTGTTTCTGTAAATAATTAATGATGTAACTTGTATTTAATTATTAGTAAATACTTAAATATAAGTCACATCAGTATTCATGTATCAACTATTATTTTTTATTTAACTAAGTAAAAGATTTTTTTTTTGTCTCGTCCTTTTTTGTGAGTATTCTCGTTTGTTTTACTGATTTTTTTTTTAATTTTGCTTTTGAGAAATATTATGTATACTGAGTGCATGACTTGTAACTTGAATAAAAAATAACAACATTTGAGTTAAAAATAGAATTTTCTGCATTTATTTTGAGTTTACTAATTTCTACGAATTCTAAGATAATTTTTAAACAAATGATATTAATGTGAGCCATCTGTAAAACCATATTATACATGGAAAATAGAAACAAATACAATAGTAAAAGTAAACGTGCAATAATATTTCCAAAAAAATATAAGTAAATAGAATTTCTATTTATTGAGACAACCGAATTGTTATGTAATAAAAGCTTAAGAAAATTGTAACTTTTCTAAAAGTAGAATATTATTATTTTAAATTAAACCAAAATATAAATAATTGACACTTGACCAATATATATATATTTATTAAAAAATATGGATGTAATCATAATTTTTCAAAAGTAAAATATATTTATGAATTATTTGAAAGAGCATCAACTTATATACATTGGGATATGAATATATATTTTCAATTTAATTCACTGTAATATTAGTAGTATTAAATCAGTTGTTTCATTAAAATTAAAATTACAATTTTAATTAAATTAATACAAAATACATATAAATCCATTTTAAGTACTTTTTAATTGCTTGATACACATAAAAAATGTATTGTAAATTGGACAGAAAAACAAGGTCAAAGATTTAAAAAAAAAAAAGAATAGTGTTTCATATAAGACAATATTTCCTGAATTACAACCCAATCTTTTTATAAACTAATAATTTATTTATCTAAAGTAGATAAAAAAATAGCATATTATTTGGTTGAACGAATAATCTATATTATTTGAAATTTTTAATTCATTTATCATACCTATTCTAAACATTCCAAGGAAATAATTTTTTATTTATTAGATGAGCAGTTTACTTTGAGAAGAATAACACCCTTTTCAACTTTACCGGAATAAAATACCATGAATAGTTAAAACATTTATTATTATCAGCAATACCATCAACAATACTAGTAAAAGCATATAACTTTTTTGGAGAAAAAGTAAATTAATTAAATTATATCTCTCTAAAGTAATGAAAAACATTTGACGGATGAATTTTCAGTCATTTGTCATTTGAACCCTAGAAATACATCTTGATCTATACTTAGCAAGAAGTTTTCTTCATTTGGCTAGTGAATAATTCATTTCCTTTTCAAGTGTATGAAAAATCGTCTACGGTTGAAATGAAATGTTTTTCAAGATTTTTAATATGTTTAGGGACCTATTTCTATTATATTTTATGTTAATTTAAAGTTTTAATCCAATAAGGCGTGTGAAAAGCTTTCTCCGCTCAGAAATAAAATAATATTAATAAGAATATTAAAACTAAAAATACAGATATCTGAAAAAAAAAACAGATTGAATTTTCAGGGAAGACAAAACACACTGTTGCAGTTAATATAGGCAATCTATGCAGATATTGATAAAAATATGAGTATTATAAAATGTCAAATATTTTGTAACTTTAAAGTTTCCTTGCCTTTATAAAACTTTATTTCACTAAATTAAAAGTGGTAGCTTTAAATGCAGAAAATTGTGATTTGCTTTCTCTCTCATTTAGTTTTGATATTTTGTTCATGCATAAAAAGTATTCCCGAGTTTTTTTTGAAAATGTGCAGATTTTTTTTAAAAAATTCAAATTTATATTGAATTTATTGTAAAGACTTAATTTTCAAAATACATTATTAAGATAAAGTTTGTGGTTCAAATTTGGAGGTGAGGAGAATAATAATTATATTATATGATTATATAATATGTTCTTATTAATATATCTGGTTTTGAGTAGTGTGGATTCATACCCCATATGTAAGTTAATGATTAACAATTCATTTCTATTGATGAATTCCATTAATATAGGCAAATTACAATCCATTGTTTTTGTATCCAAACAAAAGTATGTATATAATTTCCGAACATATTAAAATAAGTTTTAAAAAATGGGATTTATAAGACAAAATAAGTCTCCATCGATCAGAAACAATATCGCTATCTATGAAATGAGTCAAGGAGTCTAGCAAAAAAGAAGATTGGAATATTCACATCTAATTTTTGTAAAACAATACTTAATAGCTACTGAATAATTTCAGTGAGGTGATACTGGTCCAGTATACCATATCTCCCAAGAATAATTTAAGCATATTCGACTTTATCTGTGTTTCAAGAGACTTTGCTAATTAAATTTCTCATAGGATTTCTTCGTCGAAAGAAATCGGTCATTTACTAAGCACAATGTTGGCAGAAGTTATAGAAAAAATTCTACCCTAAGTATTGTGACAAATAACAGACGTCAATAGATACGAGAATACTTTTCACTATTGAATTAACTTTAATCAATCTGTGAAGACGTAAAATTCGTCCCTGCAGTAATACCAGTACCAGCCCAGACAATATATATATGACTTTAGTATAAGATGCATGTCTGCTCTTATACAGGGAATCATTATTAAATGTAAGTTTCCCGTGTATTAGGAATAGGCTTAACTTTTCAACAGGGTTCTGTTTTTTTCTATTATGTCAAAAATTTCTGCTGCGCGAGGAAGGTGTATCCATACAGCCTCGCTTAACCCTAAATCACTGGCCGAATTCAGCGTCCGCTCTAGAAATCATAATACGTCTCCATTTTAGTCCAAAGACTCTTTTTGCATCTAAGTTTGTTGTGACCCTTGAACTGCAATTTCCTTTTTCTTTGGCATTGCAGGTATTACAACTTCTTCATTTGGAATTTTATTTTAATTTACTATACTATATATATAAATATATATATATATATATATAACTCCACTATCCCTTATTCAATCTTTTTTGTGTATATAAAGGAAAATATTCTGAATTTCTCGTTATACCCATGTTAGAAGACATATATTGCCAAATATTTTCAAAACATTGTAATAGGTAGAATGATTTTTTTTAGAAATTTTTCCAGGATTTTATCTCCTGTCATGGCGACTGTTTAGTATTCGATGGATAGAGATCTTAAGTTAATATTGTGTTTCTAAAGAATTAAGAATTCATAGTTGTGTCTAAGTTCTAGTCAAATAGGGGAGGCAGTGGTCCTCTGAAGGTGTTTTTGTATTGTGCTGATTACTACTTTGTACTTATTTACTGAAATATAAACAAGCATTGACCCCATATCCCATATCCATTTTGAGAAATTCAAAAGATTTTCTCATCGAAAAATTTCAATCTAACCTCGCGTCAGTAATCCATGGTCTTTCTGACAGCTGATTCGATTGAACATTGTCTAGACGGATTTATTTTAACCCGGAAGCAGGCACGCACGCGATACTAACGCTAATGGTCACTCGAGGTGACTGAGTCGCCCCAATCCTACTTTTTATAATTATTTTTTTTGTACAAAATCCTAATTTCTGCGAATAATTTAACTAAGAGAACGTATACTTCTCGACTTTTAAGGTATCCGACTACGTTCGGAACTGTGATTTAAAAAAAACACATAAATGGATAATTTTCATGAGTCACTTAGATTAGAATACATGTATAAAATTGTCTTAAAGACATTTTGAAAAAATATTTATATGAATACAATATTTCGGTAAAAAATTAACTTAGAACAACCTTCTTTTCTAGTTGAGCCTGTGTACAGAGGTCTGGGCTATATACAGGCAAAATATTATTATAATCGAAGCATTTTTCACAAAAGGGGAATATTTTGAAAATTGGTCATTATATGCTCATTTTTTGTCAAAGTATTGTACTTAAATAATTTTTTTATTGTAATACTATTCTTAAAACAATTTTCTATACATTTTCTAATCTAAGTGACACTAAATATCACAAATATTATTCCTTTATACGCTTTTGCAAAATCAAGGTTCCGAACGTAGTCGGATACCTTAAGGTCTTTTCCATTTTTCTTTGATAATTTAAGAAAAATATCAATCAAACTGAACCAAGAAGTTTCATTGAAGAAGTTCCAAAAATTGACACAATGCTTTAATGTGTTGCACTAGCGCAAAGTTGTGGCACTGGACAAGGATTTAAACAGTGCTCGTGTAAAAAAATGTGTAATGGATAAAAGTGTGTTAATTTCAAAAATAATATGTAACTGAAAAAATAAAAATATTTCATGAAATTTAAATTAATACTCTCTTATATTTTTTGTTTAAAAAATTTATACACACCCACACAATATTTTTATGAAGCAACAACCCAGCATGAATTTTTTTAAATAATATTTAAGTATAAATATTTTTTTAACATATTCTCCCCCCTCCCTTCTCTTTAACTCATGTTAGCAATATGTGCAATAGTAAATTATATCATCTGCTTTTCATAATTATCAATTAATCATCCGCAACAGGAATTAAATGTATTTTTCAAGAGATTTTGCTATTTATGATCAATTATTTTATAAAATAATTTTCAAATCGTTTATTTTTCACTTTTACGGTCTTTCATTGGTTATTTCATAGAATAACTAGGTAACATATGAAATTTTTCATCTATTATATACGTTAATTGACTTGTCTACAAATTTCTGAATTGTACTCTTTAACGGTAAGATATATAAAAATAATTTATTTTACTTTAACTAGTATATTTTTAGTAATACGCTCTATGTGTGTTTATATCTAAAATGCATATAATAAATAAATAACAAAAAATTATTTCAATCCATGTATTTGTAAATCTAATTCTGAACAATGTTTGAGAGTCATATAATCTGGTGTAAAAGGTTCGAAATATACTCAATTTTGACAGTTGTAGAAAATAAGATTCAGTTTTAATGTATTATAGAGTTTAAAATTGAGAAAAATTTTTATTAAATAAATATGCGCATGCGTGTATAAAAGCACCCAAGTTTAACTAATATTATCCAAAAATAAAATAAAACAACCCGTAATTACGTCTTCCGCTAAACATTAATTATGCAGAAAGTAATCATTTTGCAGATTTTATCGCTAGATCCTCCATGTCTTACCACACTTTCAATCCAAATGGCGTTCAGTGAATTCGAATCTACAGCGATAAGTGATAGGCCCTTAATTCCTACTTGAGTTGACACATCCCCGCTGATATCAACAAAGACAGCAGTCAAGGAACTGTTGCATGTCTTGTTCCGTGCCAAATCTCATTTGAGGTTCATGAAAAAAGATCTGGCGTCTGTATACATCATCCACGCACCGACAACTTGCAAACAGGAAATTTTTCGCATTCTGAAACGGAGTTGAGCTTGGCAACGTGTCATCCTTAGCGGTTTGGCTAAGTTTTGATTATTTTCGCCAACAGCCAAAAGGTTCCATGAACCAGTGGGTGGGTGCTAGCGTGGAAAAGGGAACAATTGCTTTGATGTGTTATTTTTCTTTCCGGTTGTTTATGTGTCGGTAGGCATCTCAGAACAAAGAAGGTTGTTGATTGTCGTGTCGGTAAACAAACTCTTCTATTTAAAAGTAATTAATTAGAAGTTTGCACCTGCGTCAGCGGAATCAATGGTTGGCTTGAACTGAAAGACGGATTGCTCGTTATATAGTATAAAATCTCGCATTTTTAAAAGTTAATCAAAGGAATAAAGATTTTTATAGAAAAATTTGTTAAGGCTTATGTCTTCAGTGACTAATCTTGTTTCGAATTTTGTAGAAATGAAGCAAACATGGAGCTGTTGGCTTCATTGTGCTTCGAATATCGAAGTTGATTTTTACAAAGCATCCAAGCCTGAGTTATAACAGTTTTGGTAGGTTTTCCTTTGCTAATATTGCATATATGTAAGAATGTACGGAACATTATTTTAAAAATTCTGAACGACGTAGTTTTCAATTAACTGAAACTATTCACGACTCAAACGCTTCTCAAAAGACTATAACGTTCTTTGATTGGTTATGTTTATTAACATTTAATTTGAAGAGGTTACTCAAAAGAGTTTATAAAACTAAATTTTTGTAGATACTGCTTTATAAACTCTAAACTTTTTCTGCTATTTTTGGTTATCTGGATAAATCATTTGTTTATTTTCTTTTTCTTTATTGTTTACGAGTTCCTATATATAATACATCAATCTTGAAATAAATACGTTCTTAATTTTGTTTTGCGCGATGGAATGTTTACAAGTTAATAATTTTTAAAAATTAGCTTATTTTGATAAATAAAAATCTGCATTTAAGTTTCATGAAAGTGATTTCCATATTTTTATGAAACACAGACAACTTACATCTCAGGACTTTTTAAAGTTACTTAATTCACATTTTTCCTTTTACTATTTCTTAAACTGTTATAAGAATTAAAATACCTTTATGATTGAAAATCGTTAAAAATTCAAATTTCGAAGTATATCTAAGTTAAATCAGAATCAAACTTTTTTTGAAATACTGGTTAGCACATTTGTCAGGGGGAATCAATTTTGATTGTTTATAAACAAAACCAAAATGCCTTCATGAAGTTTCACGAGACAAAATACACTAATAAGTAAGAATGCAATATAATTTCTTAATTATAAATAAATAAAAATATTTTTAGTAAGTTTAGGCTATAAAAAACACTGGATAGACAGAGAAATTAGAACTATTAGAAATAATGGATAGATAGAAAAATATATTTTATATTTCTATACTTATATATATTTCGAAAATCAAAATCGGAGAATAGGAAATTTTACAATATTTTAAAAATAAAATCCATTCAAAACTATTTCAGCAACGTAGCGAGTAGTAAATAGTTATCCATACTATCAACTAATAGTGTATAAAAGTAAAACTTTTTGAATATATGTTACCAAATATTGGGATACAAGAATACTTATAACTGGATTTCAGCTATTATCGTATTCAATTATCTAGTATTGATTCATTTAAGTTTCGAATGAAAATTAGAAACTTCAACAGTTTACGAAAGATAAATGTATGCATAAATAGAAAATCTAATCTGTGAAAAAGTTTAATCTTTAATAGGTTAAATAAAACTGAAATATATTATTTGAATATGCATGAATAAGTATTTAAAATTATTAATAAAAACTATCTTCTTTCCCTTGAACGTGTAACATAAAATTCATAAATTATCATGACGTGGTATTTCAGTTTTCATTGCATTACTTTCAATATTAAAGTACCAGCTTTTTGGAATATAATTTTAGAAAGGTGCAAATGCTAATTTCTATAAATGTTAGATAGATTTCCACTTACATTATCATTATAAACTCATTACATTTGCAATTCGTATAAACGTTTTGGAAATGATTTATGAATGTTAAAATCACCTGTACTGCACGAAGTAAAATTTTTTTCGCTCAAATCAAAGCATTTCATTTATTGCAGTATTAATGCGGAGTTTATCCACAAATAAACAAGCACATATTTGTAGAAAATAATCATTATGTAAAATAAACTTCTAACAAAATCTTATAACAACTTTTGATGATTTAAACTCTTGTTTTCAAAGATCTTGAACTAGTCATAGGTGTAAGTTTATGAAGTTTTATGAAATATTGTGTTGTGGCTAATGCCACCTGTCTGACGTAGTCAGAACGAGGCCCAGGAAATTCATCGTGGCTAGGGGCTAGAAGTACGTCTGTCGTTGGCCTAGGCCTTGAGTACCATACAGGTAACAGTACGAATTCACTCGGCGAAATTCCCCGAAGGGACAATAGATGGCGACACCACCTATCTCCACCTCCAGAATTTTGGCATGGAACTGAAGGGGAGGGAACTATTCTCCAGTCACCTGCACTCGTGATACAGTCCACAAGACTTTCGGACCCACTGATTTAACGAGCACTTACTCCGTGTGTACTTGGAGGGTATTTGGTGGCACGGGCATCGAACCCAGGCCTTCCGGTCTGGAGTCCTATGCTCTAACCATTAGGCTACCCACGGCTCCAGTTTTATGAAATCACCCTATTTACTTGAATCTAAGCCGCACTGTTTTTCCAGTGTTAATGCTACTGAAATTCCGGTGCGGCGTAAGATTGAAGGAGAAACATTTGTCTGATGGAAAATACCTATCCTATTCCGCTGTTTATCTCCGGTATTCAATCTATCCTAAACATCGTTGTGTGCTCGCATTTAGGGAATTTTTTTTGTATATGATTTCTTTTAATCTCCTAAACATCAAAAATATCAGCAATAGTATCAAGACGAGTTTACTGTGACATAAATATGAAAAAGGAGACAATTTTATACGCAAAACAACAACAACAACAACAACAAAAAACAGAAACAGTACACCATCCACTGAAAATTTGGCACAGATGAAACAAAAATACGTCGAAGGCGTAAGCAAAATGATAAATTGCTTGCTTGAAAACATTTTAAAAAGTCTTTAATTATTCTTTTACATTCTTCTATAATGTATTCTTTTAAAAAATTTCTTTTAAACAAATGTATTGGATAGCACGGAAGACGACATCGTTTGGGAAAATGGCGATGCCGGCACCAATACCGAAGTCAGCTGTGACAATGGAAGTGTTGAATCATTTTCTCTCGACACATGATACTGACGGTTATAGTATTTATAGGTTCCTGTATGTTTTTTTAGACTATAAAATAAATCAACTATTATGTTCTTATTATGTTTCATAAAATTTATTTTTAAAAAAATTTTAAGTATCTGATATTGATGATTTTTTACACATTTTTATTATTTTTTTATTTTTTATCAAAAATATGTTGAGAATTTGGGGTACGGCTTAGTATCGATGGTGGTCTAGATTCGAGTAAATACATTTTAAGCCTATTTTGATTAAAGTGTATGTCCATAAATACGGAAAAAAGATTTTCAGCTTGTTTTGAAGTAAAAAAAAACAACAAATTTTGGATTATTAAGTTAAATTCCGAAAGAGAAATAGTACTGCCGTTCTCTCTCTCTCTCTCTCTCTTCTCAAGAATTTTAACAATTTACCTCCTATTGAAGAAGAATGAATAACTTCTTTGTTTAAAAATATGGTATAAAATTTTGGATTAATTTTAAATATGTTTCGCAAGCTTAAAACATCATTGTAACAATTAATCAAAATGTTAATTACGCTGTATATAAATGAATGTGTGTGGTTTACTGAAAACATATTAGGTACCCATTATAGTAATTAATTTCCTACTTCACGATACTAACCCTTTAATGTTTTTAATTATTTCTGTAAAAACTGTTTGGGAACTAATTATAGTGGTGGTAATTAAGGGCGTTTTAAATTTTGGAACAAAATCTACTAATCTTCGATGTCTCGCTTGTTGAACATGATTTTCTACTATATATACACGAAACATCAATCTTTAGTTAAAATACATTAAAATGTAAACTATAAACCATTTAAAATACAGGTTTTTATACAACGATGATATTAAACTTATCTAATAGCGATTTATCTGTATCATTAAGCCGAACTTTTTTTAAAAAAAGTTTGGACGAGCCAATGAAATGGCTTTTTTTCCTGGAGAGCTACGAAGTAAAGTTAAAAAAAATACGATCTTCCTCAGGCTTTTATTGGTTCCATATTTCACATCGTCCCAACCGAATGACACCTCCAGGAAGATAAGAAGGTCTTTTTTACTCCCTCTGACCTCATTTATTCAGGCTTCTGAATACCTATCAGTACATTCATATATTTCGAAGGTATGAGCTTTAAAGATCCGATCATGCATACTAACGTCAAAGATATATTTCAAAATGCATTTTATTTAATACTATTAAGTAGGAAAAATATATCAGGAATAAACTTTCGTTTACCAATGAATGAAAAAAAATTGGAAAAAAGTTATCAAAGGTATTATTAATTGAAAACACATTTTTTCATAAGGATATAGCTTCAATACAAATAAGTCAAACATTGACGGAATACTTTTTTTAAAAAATAGCATATTAAAACATTATAAATGCTTTTCTGATATGTCAACATTAACTTTCAAGTGCACTCATAAAATCAGAGGTACTTCTCACATCTGGCTTAAGTGGGAAAACGCTTAGATTTTTCACTTTGGTGTTCCTTTTCTTTCTCTCAACGTCAGAACTTGTACTGATCAGTGGCGTAACGTACACCCCCGCACTGCGGGGGCAAAGCTAGACTGACGCCATTAACGTAGAATTTCACAAAATTAGCTTTACATTTTTTTTAATCCAGTTTTTAAGCGATTTTCAAATTGGCCATCTAACATCATTCAAAATCAAAACTTTGATCGCTTATTAAATATCTTAGGTAGGGAGAAAAAAAGACATGTTACTTTTTACTGAAGTAGCAAAGTAACTTATTGGCGTCTTTAGCTTCCCCCCCCCCCACATGTATTTCATTTTCATTTAGCGAACTCGTAAATAACGTACATCTGTTATGCTTTTTACATGAAAAATAGTATACCGATACTTGAAAACGCATAGAGAGCATTTTAAATGATTACATGGTCTAGATTTACGATTTAGAAACCCATATGAACACAGAAATTTCCGTACATTTATGAGTATTCAATCAAATACAGCATAATGAGAAATGTTTCACAAAATAGTTTTTAGAACCATTTCAATATAGGGAGTGTTCCTTCGCTGTTAAAACATTTTGATCTCACTTTTCTCTCTTGAAATATTAGAACTGTTTTTTGTAAACGGAATTAATTATTCTGTTTCTTATATTGTTATTTTGTTAATAAGACAAGAAGAAACGCGGCCCTAAAATGAGTGGAGTTAAAAAAAAACTGAGTGGTTCTCAAAAACGAAAAATTCGAGAGGAAAAGGAGTATAATATTAATAGCAAACATGCAAAATTGGATAACTTTTTAATATCCGCAAGTTCATCATCTTGTGCATGTGCTAGTAGTAGTAATGCTAGGGAACTTGATGAACAAGGTCAAGCTCATCCCGGGATTCATAACGAAGAATTTGGTAAATGATACCTTTTTCTATGATAAGGATCTGAAATCGAAAATATTATTTTACAGTGTTTGTGTTTTTCTTACTGTATCGTTTTTATTTAAATTACCAGGTTATCAGTCGACTGCTGTTAGATTTTCCATTTTTTAAATGCTATAAATACTCTCTAATGTTAAACGTTATTTACTTTGTTTACTCAGACACATGTTGATTTTATATTCAATTATAAGTTTAATATTTAAATATTTTTACGTGATCTGTAAAGGTACATTATGTTATGGTTTTTCAATTCTTTGTATATATATATATCCGGCTTGGGGCCCAAAATCTGACCTTGCGGGGGGCCCAATTGTTTTCCGTTACACCACTGGTACTGATTTCATCAAATAAAAAGATCCTTTTTTTAAACTTAAGACTGATTTTGGCTCGAAACATGTCATATATATAACAATGTTTAAAAAATAATCTAAATTTTCAAAAAAATTACGATTATATGTGCTTATTAGCAGTATTTTTGAAAAACTTCAAAGCAATTAGAGGGAAAAGTAATAAACTTATAGCAATAAAAGCATTACTAAAATAAATAAGATGCATTTATGTAGAGAATGTACTAAACTTTTAATGTGTTATTAAAGTTCAAATGTTGTAGAGTTGATCGAGTAAGTATTACAAGAAATATGACTTTTTTATGAGACCATTATTCAAATAACAGATCATATAACTCAAAAAATACTCATACAATAAGAAAAACTTTAATACATTCTCTAGAAAGATCTCTATACATTTGCAAAATTTTGAGTTATTAAATTCGCAATGGTAAACTTTGAACAATTTAAATTCCCACTTCTGGTAGATTAAAAATCTATTTCCAGCATTTATAATTTTATAAAATGTATTGTAATTTGGTCTCGGTAGCTATGAAATAAAACAAAGTACGTTTTGTAAAGCCAAAATGTTAAAAAGATAGCCGAAATAATGCTAGCCACATTCACCACTCGATAAATGTTTAAAAATACTCTTAAAGATTCAGTAATTATGTTGCATCGCAAATGACAAAAATTTTCATTTTATATATGTTTTTCAAAGTATCTAAACACGTTCGGAGTACTTTAAAAAATAGCATAGTAAAACTATATAAATCCCTTTTTACAAATCAAAACCAATACGAGTAAATACTAATATTTACCCAAAATTTTTAAAAGATTATCTAAATTCTACAATTGTAATTTTACAAAAATTACAATTGTAAGTAAAAATTTAGCAATATTTTTTGAAAATTTACAATCAATTACAGAAAAATGTAATAAACTTATACTGCTAACAGTATTATTAAAACAAATTAGATGCTTTTATCTAGATAATGTACTAAAATTTTAATGTTTTATCAAAATTTAAAAATTACAGAGCTGATCGAATAAATATTATAAGGAATGTGACATTCTTTATGAGACTATTATCAGAATAACTTAAAAACTATTCATACAATAAGAACTATTTTAGTACATTCTCTAGAAAATAATATAAATATCAGGTTCAAAATTTTTTTATAGAAGTACATTCATAATATTTTGAGCTATCATATTCGCCATCATAGATTTTGAACTATTTTAAATAAGATGCCCATTTCTGGTAGATTAAAGACCACCTTCCAGTTTTATTTATTTTAAAAAATTGACTGTAACTTTACTTCTAGGTAACATTGAAATAAAACAAAGTATATTTTGTTAAGTCAAAAGATAGTTCTATCCAATAAATAAATAAAATGTGTTTTGACCGAATTTGATTTCTTTAACATGTTTGAATAATATGCAGAAAAATACACGAAAAAGAAAGTTAATAAAATAACAATGGAATGAGTGAGCGCTAACGTTACACTATAAATCAGCACAAGGACTATTGGCGACGAGCCTTTTAATTTTTAACAATGATTGAGTAATGAGAACGTCACCCGAACTGGCATCCCCTATCTGTTGTTGTTGCTTCTGATGCCACTTTACCGACTGTCTCAGATCGATGTCCACGCTATTAATCGGGGCTAAAGGCGTCGGTTTTATGTCACTCGTTGGCAACAGTTTTGAGCCCCGTGTAGGTGACAGTACAATTTGGCTCATTCCCCCTAATTTTAAATGAGAACAACCAGGGATAATTTAATGGCCTTCTACCTCTCTTCCTCCAACCCTTCAAGAAGAATTGTGGCTTGATGAATATTTAGAGTACCTCATACCCCGCATGCCACAAAGACACTATAAAATTAAAAACATCCATGCCTTCTCTGGGATTCGATCCCAGTCCTTACGGCGCTGCAGTCAACGTCACTAACCTTTTTAAAAGTTAAGAAACACGCCGCTCTAAATTACCTCAACACAACAGCGGGATTAGTTTGTGCCAACGGCCGATTAACTTCAGGTCCTCTACACGCCGAGTTTCAGTGGCACTACAACTCGAATACATGGCACACGTGACTAGAGCCCGTGACTGTGCTCACTAGACTACCATGACTTAAAATAACAATCGAATTAAAATAATAAATTATTAGTGTCAAAACTTATAAAAATTTGTTATTAAACGAAATTTCAACAAAGCGAATATAATATTTATCACACAAAGAAATCAAATATAAGTTTGTAGTTCAAAATTGTTCCGAAACAAATATTTCATTTTACTTTAGGATCATCAAATATATTTTAGATTAAAAAAATAAAAAAAGTATATGCTTGGGTACCATCTTAATTAAAATGAGTACATTATTTTGATTAAAATTTTTTAGGCCTCCTGTTTCTATCTAGAACTTTACTTCAAGTAAATACAATCATTTGTAAAGAGTGTTTTTTTAGAGGTATAGAACTTTAAATTGCAATAAAACAACGATGTATTATTCGATTGACATGAATTTTTTTTATTCGAAAGATAATCTTGTGGCATTACATTTTAAATATGATTTCTGGCATAGGACTGCCATGGCTGGCTCGGATGTAGTCCAATCTGGACGTCCAATTTTCGATGATTTTTTCCAACATTTGTGGCCGTATATCGGCAATAACACTGCGAATGTTGTCTTCCAAATGGTCAAGCGTTTGTGGCTTATCCGCATTGACCAATGACTTTACATAGCTCCACAGAAAATTGTCTAGCGGTGTTAAATCACTAGATCTTGGAGGCCAATTCACAGATCCAAAACGTGAAATTAGGTGGTCACCAAACGTGTCTTTCAATAAATCGATTGTGGCACGAGCTGTGTGACATGTTGCGCCGTCTTAATGGAACCACAGCTCCTGCACATCATGATTGTTCAATTCAGGAAAGAAAAAGTTAGTAATCATGGCTCTATACCGATCACCATTGACTGTAACGTTGTGGCCTTCATCGTTTTTGAAGAAGTACGGACCAATGATTCCATCAGCCCATAAAGCGCACCAAACAGTCAGTTTTTCTGGATGTAACGGTGTTTCGCCATATACTTGTGGATTAGCTTCACTCCAAATGCGGCAGTTTTGTTTGTTCACGTAGCCATTCAACCAGAAGTGCGCTTCATCGCTAAACAAAATTCACTTATGAAAATCGGGAACAACGGCAATCTCGTTTTGGGCCCATTCGACGAATCTACGCCTTGCTTGATGATCGTTTTGATGAATTGCCAAACCAAACTGAGAATAAATCACTTGACAGCTGTTAAATCGGTCGCCATCTTGGAAAGTAATGCCAACTTAAACTTCTATACCTGGAAAAAAACACTCTTTATATTTGTTTCCTATTAAAGGTTAAATTATTTTACTTTAAAAACACGAAAACATGGTGCATTTATCTCCTTAAAAGAATTATTAATTATAATATTCTTAAAAAACCGCTTCAAACATTTTGATTGAAATTTTATGAAAAGAATATAATTAATGGTAACATATTTCTAAAGGTGATACACCATTTGTAGTTTACAATTGCTTTAAGTTAGAATCTCTAAAATTTATTTTGAATTTGTGTATTTCTATGGTAAATGATGTTTACATATTTCAATTTAATAATGATTACATAACAAAAAAATGTTTTCCCAAACTGTTCTATGTGATCAATTAGCTTTAAAATATTTATAATGAAATGCATGTAATTATCATTTTTAAATAAGTCTTGACTTTATTGAAATATTTCATTTGGGATTGGGTGAAAATCACGATTATTTCTTTTAATGCAATTATTTCATCAACGTAAATGAATTTATTCGGGGAATTAACGAAATTGATTTATTTTGAGATGATTAGGATAAATTGAATTAAATCCCGTTTCAAAATACGTAATTTCTAACTAACTTTTAAATTTGAGTTTGAAAATATTTATTTAGGAATATCAGAAGTACATTTTATTTTTAAAATCAGTTTTATTCCCTAGAAATTTTTTTTTTTACTTTGTAACTATTTTAAAGAAAGCAACTTAAAAAAGGGCATTTTTATTTTTAAATCATTGCATAATTTATGTTTTATTTCAATGTTATCTTCAAGGTTTTTTAAAACTTTTAATACATTTTTCTTGAAAATCAACTGGTCATAAACTAATATTTCTTAACAATAATTTAGATATAAGATTACTAAGTACAAGACGTACGATACTAAGACGATAAAATAATCTAGTGTTACAAAAACTTCAATAGTTTAGAAGTTAAAAGAAATATAAAACATGTAAATATTTAAGTAAAGAAAAGCGTTAAGCATTTATGTAATTCATTTAATAATATTGTATTTATTTTATTTTTTTAAAAAATAAATGATTTTCTCAATTATTTAAATTATGAGTTAAAATTTAAATAATTATTATCAATATATTTCAACAAGGGAAAAACATTTAACTGGTTTATTTTATTTATGTTTTTATTGTATCAAAATATCTTGCAGCAGTACTATATATTTTTACTTTCAGTTTTATACACACACACAATTTTTGTTTCAGAAAATAAAATACAGTAATACCTGAAGCTTATGTGATTGGTGGAACTGAGTGATAGCCATATAAGTTTAATTTACGTAAGTCGGAGTATAATTTCTCACATAAATATGTACAGATTATTTTAGTTGGGGTTGGAGCCAAAATAAAACATTAATTTAGAAAAAACGTTCAGTAAAATCTAAGATAAATCAAATACAAAATTCCAAACTGAAGAGATTTTGATGTAAGAGGTTTCTTATAAAATAAAACAAGGTAGTGTGCTAGCTCAAAGCTTTAATTCTGCCGCAAAAAATTTCCTCATAGCATACTAATAATTTCTTAACTAATTGTTTTTTTGAAAAATATGCTTTTCGTTGGAGATTATATTTTCTAAGCTTTTTACCCATTTTTAAATTAAACTGAGGCCTTCTGTTTAAATTCTCAATGATCATTCGATTTTTTGACTGAACTGGGTCTAAAGAAGTTTTATAATGTCTTGCTCTTGCTCATACATTTCTATGAGTCCATCAATTCTTAGCTCCTGAATGTGGAAATACATCAGTTTTTGAACGTCATCACTATCCACTTCTAAATTTATTCCCCTAGCAAGATCGACAACTTCTTCAATCCCA
Source organism: Trichonephila clavipes (assembly GCA_019973935.1). Taxonomy (NCBI): domain Eukaryota; kingdom Metazoa; phylum Arthropoda; class Arachnida; order Araneae; family Nephilidae; genus Trichonephila; species Trichonephila clavipes. The sequence continues at coordinate 439,976 of BMAU01011008.1, forward strand.
AAATTTATTAAACATGAAGTGGCGAGTGAGTAGTTGAGTTGGGAAGCGCTCAAACAAAAGGCGAATTGACGAGACTAGAAAATCGCGTAACACCGGGTTTGGATAAGTTGGGTTAGCGAATGTCCAGGTTGTTACTGCATTCTTTTTTCTGTGAGTAAATATTGAATATCCGTATTTGTATATTGTATAATTTAATGACAATTATATATAGCGGTTATTTTTAACTATGAATTTACAACAAAGTATAAAACTTATAATTTCCTACATAAAATTTCTTTTAATAACTTGATTGCGGTTTTCTAAAAAATTTTCGTTTTAACATCACATTTGGACTAATAAAAGTTCTATATAAAAGTTGCGTGTTATTATTATTAAATCTTTAAAAAATCCTATTTTTTCCTGCCATAATGAAAACCGAGTAATTTAACTATATAAAAATGATATTTATTTTTACCTTGTTATATTTAATGCATTTTAAAGGCATTTTTGTTGAATAAAGGTTTTAACCTCTATTATTTTTAAAATTTTCTTTCACTCTTTTCTTCATTTAAAATCTCTCAGTAAATCATTAGTTTAATAAGGAAATCTAACGAGAAAAAATGAGGCCGAAAAGCTGAGACAAAATAGAGCTCCCCAACTCCCAATTAGAGCTCTTTCAAAAAATAATAATTCTTCCACTTTTGGATTACATGATTTTAAATTTTAATCAGATAAATATGTTTCAGATATGCTTCTACCTCGTAATATTTTATTATAAAAGCTGTCCTGAAATTTTATTTAAGCTGATTAATGTAATTGAGAAGAGAGAAAAATTTATATATATATTTTTATTTTGGCTTGAAGAACGTAAAAACATACTAGATACGGGAATTGATTGAATATCGCTTTATTCTGTAAGAAATGACATTATTTTCGTAAAAATGTAATGGTTTTACTTTAAATAGGAAGATAAGATAAAAAAAATACTTATCATTTTTATAATCCATTTTAATGAAACACTTTATGGAAGACAAAATTGGCTTATAGCTTTTCACATGATTGTTATTTGTTTGATTTTATGCTGAGCTTGGCTGTAGAGGGATACAGTTATATTTTGATTGAATGATCCTATCAGAATATCATTCAGGCGACATTGAAAGTCCATAAGCCTAGTTTTCGAATCCGATTTACTTAAGCCTTTTGCCCGACTTTATTAATTATCCTATCCAAATTCTACTGAGTTTGTTCGGTAATATTAGTTATAATGTTTTTTACTCCATTCTAATTTTCGTTTAAACGAATCTTTGTTCCAGAAAATTTTATTTTTTTAAAAATAAAAATGAAATTTCATTGCATTCGAATTGTTTCTACTCTAGTATCTTTAACTTCATTTGAATGGTTTGTTTTTGCCTGCTTTTTATATATTTGTTTAACATAAGCTTTTACGGCTCATTTCCAGTGATTAATGATTTTGAATGACCGAAATTCATGTAAATAGTGTACGTGAATTCATACTCTTAATTATAATTGATAAAAACATTTTTATCACATTTATTATTATTATTATTACCTTTGCTACAACGCAACTTCCATTAAGAACTAAGGTGGGGGGTGGGAGAAAAATTCCTAAAAAATATTGTGTTGTTGCAAATATTTATCAAAAAATGCAGCGATTCAATATAAGGTCTTAACGCCATAACAAGTTTATGTTTTATTTAAAATTTCTTCTATCTGTGTATAGATAAAAAATATTTTCGTGATGATGTAATAAGTTTATTTACTTAACTCAAACACGAGAACAACAATAATAAAAAGGCAGTAAGTCCTGTAAAATATTATGGTTACGCCGACTGGTTTGTCGCTGGCTTTGGCACCCTAGGTTGTGGGTTCTACCCAGGCCCAAAAGCCCTCGTGTGTGCGAACAGTGCGACGTTAATATTCAATCAATCAATCGACCCTGGGCCTAAGTCGGTGGATTTTCATGATGCAGAAAATCGACAGCGGTCATGCCGTATGATTATGTGGCATGTAAGAAAATCCCTTGGAGTGCCCATTTCGCTTAGGTGCCCTCGGTAAAATTAAATTTCTAAGTTTAATTTCGCATCGTCAGAGCTTAGGTGCCTCCCTGTGGGGAGGAAACTGGGCGTCAAAATTAAATGCGGCAATTGGTATCGCCTATAATGTTCCCCACTAAAAGGTGATGCCAGCTACTGGAGAATAAACTAGATCTGCAAAGGTAAAAAAATACCAAAAACGCAGGTCCATTAGAGGAAAAAAAATAGTATGGTTACAAATAAATTGCGGAGAAGAAAACTTGAAATTTATTTTTTCCTGCTTACATTATATTGGAAAAAAAACAGAACTACATGATAGATGTAAATTACAATTTTACTATTTGACCAATGAGACGGTACGTACATATAGTTGTATAATTTGTACAATGAGGGTTGATCTGCCGTTAGGCAGAATGGGAGTACCCTCCTTAGCTACCACTGAAAAATGATCGAAGCATAAATAAAAGTGAAGAAAACTAAAAATTTAATTTTAATTTTAATTTTAAAATATAGCTTACATTATGTAAAAAAATGAGCGTTAACAGTATTTTATACTCTTTCTAAGTTATGTATTAAATTCCACTCCCCTGGATATTTCATTATATTGTAAGTTTATATATTTCTTTTAGGTTATTGTTATCAAAGTCCCAGGATTAAGCTTCCGAATAAATCGAAAAATATTCTTACTGCCCCTGCATCTTCCTTTAAAAAGGACAGGACTCGAATTTTTAAAAAAGACATATTTATAATTTACGCCCATGTAGCCCCCTCCCTCTTGTAGTCGATTTCCACAGTCATTCTTATTAGTGGATATTTACTCAACAAAAGGAACAGGCTCATCAAAATTCCATGTCTGTGTGTCTAATTGTTCGAAAGCGGAATTTTTTTTACCTACCTTGCAAAACCCGTAAGCCCCCTTGAGACTAGATTTCCAGAGCACCCTTTCTTAGAGGCTCTCTATTCAACAGAGGGAAAACCTGTATCAAATTTCACGCTTGTCAGTCTAATAATTAAAAAACAGGGATTTTTTATGTGCAACACCCCACAAACCCCATCACGAATCGTTTTTGCAAAAGGTTTCGTCTACTCGGCAAAAGAAATTTTTTACTAAATTTGAAATTTATAAAATTAATCGCTTAAAAACGGAAATTTCTTTTATCTACTCCGTAACACCCCGCAAACCACCTCGGATGTTGATTTCCATTAAACCCGTTCTTAGCAAATCTCTACTTAATAATAATAAAAAAAAAAACATTGACCAAATTTCATGTCTGTGGATGTAATAATTCACAAATGAGAATTTTTGTGAATAACATCCTCGCAGCCTCCCATGGGAATCGATTTTTTTCAATGTTCACTCTTAGCAGATCTCTATAGAACAAAAAGAACATGCTTGCCTAATTTCAAGTATGTAAGTCTGAGTGAGTGACTGATTTCATTGCTTTATTTTTAGATGCAGATTTAATAATAACTCATTTCCCTTTTAAATCCTAATGACAGCAATATGAAATCTTTATCCAAAGTTGGTATGTGCGAGGTAACATTCAAAAGTTTCCGGACTGAGTCTATAAATTAAAAAATATTGTGAATTAAATTGCTGAAACACATCCTCCTTTGAAATAAGACCCTTGAGCAGCAACACACTATTTGTAGTAAAGATCATCGAAACATTTCTCGGAATACATTTAGCCATGTCCTTTAATTTATCTTGCGATGCACTTTTAATTTCATCTGTAGATTAGAATCGACGACTTTGAAAGCTACGTGCCAGTTCTGAAAATATTCTAGGATCAGAGAAGGAATTCTAAATCAAAGAGGGAAGGAGGATGTGACAAAAGTGTTGCTTTCGTTTTTACTCCATCGTTGTTTGAAGCCTGTTCTTACGTACCGCCGCAGGAACCTTTTCAACGTTTTCAGCGTTGTGAGTGATCTGCGGATGTACAGAGCGTTCCGCGAATTCAAAACTTTCCCTTCCTTTCCTGAAACGTCGATGCTACTCAAAATCTTGCGTTTGCGATTACGTATCATTGCTTCACATATGCTTCAACATTTCATCAGTCTCTTTAGAACTCTAAAAAATTTAAAATCCATTCTCTGCCGTACAAATGTCATTTCTTTCAATCGCCAATTACGATGCCATTGTGAGCTTCGGACAGTTTTGTAATGGACGGGCTGTCCCATCCATCAGTGAACGAGAATTAGAAGTAAGATTAGCCATTGTCAAAACAACTACAATTTATTGACAAGTCTCAACAACCTAACAAATCTGAACAACCAAGTTAAGAAATGCACATTTTGATAAATATGGGAGCAGAAGCGAGGAAGATGATATAATTAATGCTTAATTATAAATTTAATCATTTACTCTAGGAACGGCTTAGCCATACACTTTCCAAATAGTTGAAGATACGTTCTAATTAAATCAAGCCGACGCTAATCCAATTTAAATATCTAATTGACAAATCGTCCATCTTAAATACTAAACAAATAATCTACGATCACTCGCGACTAGCTTTCTACTACTTTAATCAATAACTTCTATCATTTAAGTCATAATCTCTCTCTCCCTTTCGAACTTGAAAGTTAATGCTTATATACAAGCCTTGATTTGCGTAAGTCACGTCTTATTCTTCGGGAGAAAGTTTTCATTAGAATAATATTTAAAGAAACAGTTTTACCCTAAGATGATTAGTTGGAGGTAAACAAATAAACCCATTACAACTTGATTTTAGAAATGGGGAAGAAAGCAATAACACAGAAACGTTATAGTAGTCACTCTACTGCAAACATTTTTCACGTTATAGGCTCAGTCCGGGAACTTGTTAATTCTACCTTGTATACTAATACAAAAGATTCAGGAATAAAAATAAATATTTCTCAAAGAATAGGAATCGCATTATCATTCATTTAGAAAAAATGCTAGGGGAATTGATTTGGTGATTAAGAACAGTAGATAGATAAAAAGACAGAAATAAATCTAGTACTTTATGAGGTCACTTACTAGTACAAACAAAAGGTAATGTAACCCAATACTTTTTCAAGGTCTTTGTTGCACGTAAAATAAAATGGCATTTCGACGCAAAACGCAATCTGATAACCTTAACATTCTTAAGTAAAAGCGCAACAATGGTTCCTATCGATCGTTGGAAAACTTTTCGGGGTACCAAATTCTCTTTTCTACCTCAATTGAATCATGTATCTGTAAAGAGAATTTCACCAACTATAAATTTTCGAAAGAAGCTTCCAATCCTTTGTCTGACTTAAATCAATTATTGATTTGCTGTCGATATGCAGCTTATCCACTTTTTCAATCTTTCACTCTTTTAAAAGAAAAAAAAATAAAGAAGTACCTTGTAACTGTCTCGCCTGTCTGCGTCAAGCGAGACACGGGCAGGGTTTAGATGCTTATACTCAAAATGCATTAGTTTCTAGAGCATAGATAACTTAAGAGAAAAGATGAGGATCAGTGGGATGGGATTCTTTTGTAAGTTTCGAAATATTCGTGGCTTTTAGATATATATCATGGGCTTTGTGTCTCACAACTTTAAGGAGATATATTTTCTTTTATAAAATTCGTCACACTTTTAGTTTTGTATTATGTTAATATATATCACACAAAGATAAATGAATAAGGAAAATTATTGTTGAATATAATTATTTGTGAAACTCTGGTGTTTGCTTGTTATCAAAAACATCAAATCATTGAGAAAAAAATTACATATAGTATATTTAAAGATATGCTAAAAATGTAATAGGAAAAAACTGCAACTTTTTTAAAATTCTTCGTTTTGAATTAATGGGACATATGGTACGCTTTATAATTTTTTTTTAATTTATTGCTTTTTACAATCGTTTGCTTGTATATATTACATGTGATACAGCTTTGTGCTCAAGATACCACAAAAGGCAAATACGTGTAATTGTTTTAAGCAACACATTAAATAATTCATGAAAGGATTTTAAAGTCCTACTCCTCCTACAATAATCAATATTCACACATGAAATTTGATTTAGATGTATGCCAAATTATGTATAGTAAAGGTAGCTGTGGATTTTATGATAACATGATTGAAATTTATTAAACACTTTTCATGAAGGCTTATTGAAAATTCCTAAAAAAAGTGTATCAATTCTAAATTCTACCATTTTTTTAAATAAGCATTATTTTACTTCAAAAACATATACACCAGTGCTTCTCAAGCTTTCAATATACGCGACCCACTATTCAATCATCGTTTTTATTGATCCCCACTCCGTACAATAAAAATGTATTGAATTAAATAATACTTTACTTTGACACTAAAGCTACAATACGACTTTAACCTCTAAGTGCCCCCGACGTATATAAACGTTTCGCTCAACCAAAGCATTAATTTTCTGAACGTATATATGCGTCTTTCCGAATTCTGATCTTTTCTCTGCAAGGCTATCCATAAAATTTTTCCGAGGGTTTTGGAATGCAATAAAAGGACCTTGACAGTGTGTGCGAAGGATTTACTTATTTCAGAGAATTTGCTTATTAATTTTTTTCCTCCTCCCCCTCAACCCCCCATCAAAATACTCTCGTCTACGAGGTAAACGGTGGCATTGAGGAGCGAATCGCGTAACTTTCAATCGGCAGTTAAGGAATTAATTATAAACCGTACGAATTATCAAGATGTGTTAATACAAGCCCATGGGGTCACTAATAATTATCAAAAACTTGTTCTTAACTTAGTTTTGTTAAATTAATAATAAAATATACATCGGACAGTACTAATACAAATATAAGTGTATTAAATCAGTGCAAATGTGTATTCTATATTTTATTATATCAGAAAATATTTTGTTTGTTTACTTTCAGTAAATTAATAATTTTTTAAATATCTTTTTGTTTTCGACTTTTCAGTAAGCTCGAGCCACGCTCGACAGTTTGAGAAACGCTAATATACACACTTTCAATACATATATGAAAATCAATAATTAGAGAAAAAAAATATCAAAGCATTTAACCCAATAACAAGGAAGAGCCTTAGCATAACAAATAAAGAAACTCTAGAGATTTTTCTTTTTTTTTTTTTTGTTGCTGACATTAAATCAGTTTAAAGACGTTATTTGTCACAAATCCGGTATAGTGGTTAGTGACCCTGACTGATGTACCGTAGAGCCTGGGTTCGAATACCGGAAAAGGCATGGATGCTTGTAAATATATAGTGCCTTCGCGGCATGGGGATAAATAGCCGCCGAGTCGCTAGTCCTCTCGTGTGGTGGGTGGATGGAGAGTAGAGGTGAGAAGCCCCCAACCAGTTCAGGATGTTTCTCAAGATTGGGGTGGAAACAAGCAAAGTTGTATTGTTACATGTATGGTGCTCAAAGCTACGGATAACGACAGGTGTGTCACTTAGCCCTTTACCATGATTTATGTTATGGGCCTCGATCAGTGCTTTTCCGATCTGGTGGCATTAGTGACAACATCATAAGACCTTATTTGCTACAAGGATGTGAATAAAAACGATATCATAACCCTGGAAATTTTGAGCTCTTAAAGTTTGTGTGATAATATAAAAATATATAAAGAATAATTTAGGCTGTTCAAAATTTAATTGAATTTTTCAACTGATGTTTGCCATAAATAGCGTACTGTTTCTCCTTAAAAATACACTCAACAAAAATAAAATATCTAATTAGAGAAAAGCTTGTATTGTATAAAAATGTAATTAAATTCAAATTTGAGGCATAGTAATCGTAAAAATAGAATTTATATTTACGAACTCTCGCAGGAATCGTTTGAATATTTCTTTAATTCTAAGAATAGCATTCCATTATTGTGAATTCATTAAATATCCCAAAGAATGTTTTTTCCACAATGGGGCGTCAGATAGGTATCTTTACCAAACTAGACCTCGTGCATTCCCCTGGAGCTTGTATCCCTTTTTAGTGTGGCACAATATAGGATATACAAATGGGCTCAATTCATGAAGTCACATGAAAAAACAAACACGTGTTTACCATTGAATTCAAAACAAACATTAAACTAATTGTACTTGTTGTTCTAGTTGTAAAACTCAGATAAAATTTCAAAATTCATATTTGGATAAAGATGTTTAAATGTTGGGAAAAAAATTTCTTCAAAAAGATTTTTTTTTAAATTAAAAAAAATCATGTTTTCTGTTTATACATTTAAATAAAATGTATACATATGTACTTTTCGAGAGAAAGATTCTGCGAAGAGCAAAACTTGGCAACATCGGAGCGAGTGAACTGATTAGCTGGAAACACTAGATAGTTTTTATCGTGCGACTATGACGACGAATGAATTTTTGAATTGATTGGCTAGACTCACGTGGCTTTCACTATTATGTGACTATGACGTCACATGAATTGAGCCCATTGCCACAAGTAATTTCGACGCCCAGTTTCCACCCTAAAGGGAGGTACCTAGTTCTGACGATGTAAATTTGTTTTATAAATTTAATTTTACGATACTACTCAAGCCAAACAGGCACTCAAGGAATTTTTTACATGTCGCCTAATCATGCGACATAGCCGCTAACGACTTTCTGCATCATAAACCACCCCAACGATAGACACCGGAGTTGAACCCGCAAACTTGGACGTACAAGGTCAGTGAAAAACTAACTCCACCACCCAGCCGGCTTTCTAGTGTAAAGTTTTTGAGGACATTATGAGCCTTCAATTTTATTACAAATATAATTACATTGAGACCCAGTGGCCGAGTTGTAGCCTATTGCGCTTCCGGATCACAGGCCCGGGATTTTATCCTCGAAATAGGCAAGGTCGACTCAACTTTTCATCCGTGGGTCGATAAATGAGTACCAAGCTTGCTTGGGGACTAAACACTGGGGGATTCACTTCAGACTCACCACCTGATCGGAACATCTGCTCATGCACCTCAGCGCCCAGTGGTCACGAATACTGAAAGGGGCCCAGAAGGTCTTAGCCCTCATGAGCTGTTGCGCCACTGATTTTAGTTAGAATTACACGTCATATGTACGAGAGTATGAACTTAACGCGGATCACATTTTCGGACAGAAAAAAATGCCTCGATTTTTATAAAAATTTGTGACATTGTAACTTGTGCTTTTGTTTATAGTATAGTGTTTTTAAAATTTCAAAATATTTCATAAATAATTAGCTTTACCTTTTAACTTATGAAGGGATAGCTCATTTAGCATGACAGTATAGGAAAAAAAAACACAAAACGCATTTTATAAAGGAAAAAAAATGTTTCAATTCAGATAAAAATGAGTAGTATGATAAAAAAAGTGATTCTATACAGGATAGTGTAGCCAGAATATAATATTAATGCCTGAATAATTTTATACCTGAAAAAATATTCCGAACTCAGCCTCTATTCTTTAACATTAGCCAAAGATAGCCTTAAATATTTTACTACGTTATGCATTAAAAGTTGAAAATACGCATACAATTATTGCTATTAGACATCATTATTATCAGAAGTGACGTATTTTATTACCGGAAATCATTTATCAACCCACGTAATAAAGTATAATGTAACCAAAAATACACGAGTAGTTAAATTTTCAATAATAAGAGTTCCCAAATATTCTGTATCAACTTGAAAAAGCAATTAGGTTTCGAAAATGAGTTTCACTTAGAAGAACCATCTCCCCAAAGCACAGTAAACGGTTTTACGAGTGCGAGAAATTGCAGGACTCCCCTCACTTGAATGGAGAAGATTACAACTTTTGTCCCATTCTTTGTTAAAGACACTCGTAAAATAGATGCATTTAGTTACCGCTCTCTTTATGGTCCTTTCAAGTCTTCGAGACCAGGATTTGAACCACTCACAAGTGGAGCATTTCAAGTACCAGGAATAAGGTGAGAAAGCTCTGTTGCGAAGGTTTTGAGAAAATTAGAATAGGCTCATTAAAGGTAGAATTTCGTATTTTACCAAAGATTTAACTTTAATTTATATGTTAGAGAGTTCCTCTTCTATTGGAGTATTGTAATTTGGATCTTGATACAAATTACCTATTGAATTTGTTTACCTAACTTGTCCATGTGCAGTTCCAAAATTATCTTTATTTAAGTTTTGTATACATATCTTTTATCGGTTAGTTGTATTTTACAAATTGTATTTATACCAAGAGTGTATTTACACCTTTGAAATAAATAGAATTTATTTATAACTCTTAGAGTAGTTCGCCCGCATTATAAAGCTATGCTCAGAATTCCAATCTTAGCTCCAAAAGCCAAGAGTTTATTATACTACCGAGGCTATCTTATGTTTGACCTATACTATGTGTGTATGTGTGCGTGTGTGTAAGTACAAATACTTAATATATGTTATTAAACATACAAAAACAATGTAATACTTGTGAAAAAAGCAAAAAAGATTAAAACATGCTATTTTTAATTTATATTTTTTTATAAAATTTGATGAAACAAATTCAGTTTGAGTTAAAATAATTTTTTGAAAATTATAAAATAAAAGAATTTAAGTTCACATACAAACAACCTTAAATACATTATTAAAGGCCAACGAATATTAAATACTTATTTAAAATAAAGGCTTGGTAATGAAGGCTATTATTTGATCTTCAGTAAACGCTGAAATTACTTTTATCTCATGGATTTGGATTCTTGATGTCATGAAATATTGTTGTAATAATAATTAATCGGATTTGTTATAAATTAAGATGTTTATATTTTTACAACCTATTTGGAAATCGTTTGATGGAATAATTTTAATTGTGAGTTTCCAGGAAAAGAACAAACTAATCGCGAATCACTAGCAGTCGGTTGCCAGTCATATGGGCGAACTGAAGGTTCGAGAGTAGCCAGAAAACCAATGAAATACAGAAACGAATACCATATCGTCCGAATCTAGGTTTGCAAATTTCCTTTGTGCTAATTGAAAAAGTGATACAAAAGTGTTGGTCGCTAACAGTGCCAGGGTGGTCACAGCGTTTGTGACATTTGAGAAAATTAAATGTAGTGTGAGATTTGGTTAAAAATATGTGGTTTTAAATGTTTGGTTTATTTACATCACAGCTATTAATAACAGTATATACGTTTACATTGAAATTATTCCAAATATTGGTTATTCATTAGGATTCACAATATGATACTCGTATTGATAAGGGAGAATGCCCCAACCGTCCCCTTAGTGTTTTCCAGCGGACTCTCCTTTCTGCTCTTTCCGGGGTGAGATGGCCTCTTTCTGACACTTCGAATTACATCCGGCTCGTGGGTGGAGTGGGGTTTTCTCAAATGTTGCCAGGGTGATGGCAGAAGACAAAACCCCGCAATATTTAAGGCTACCCGTGTGCATAGGAACGCTGTTATTCTATCCACAAACTGAAGCCAATTTGTCTGCTGTGCGATGAGAAAACGTATAAGTATATGAGACTTAATAACCGCAAACCTTTAATCTTTAAATAGAATTAGCACCTTAAAAATGATTGATTCAAATGATACCTTTGTCATCTGAATTTGTTCTGAACTTGCAAGTCATTAATTGTTTTGATTTATTGCAATATTAATACAAAACTAATTAGTTCAGAAAACTTTTGAATATATACTTGTCTAACTAACAGCTTCTTATTTCATTAACCTTAACAGACAACTGCAAGCTGGTCAACAATAAAAATGAATATTTGAAGATACATTTTTTTATGATTTGGTTCAGCTGTAAAGTATAGTTCATTTTAAAGGATTCTCAAAGTTATGTTTGCAGCATTTCTCTATTTTGTTTGAAAATTTCCGTTGCCTAAGCAACAACTGTCAGTTTGAATGGAACACAATATCATTAAAAGCGATTTCGAAATCACTACTCTAACTAAAAGGCAGAATTTATTTATAGCCATCTACAAATAATGACACAGCTAAATTTAACGAGAACTGTCAACGCTGTTTTGTTAATCCGAACAGTAAACACCAATCACTATCCGTTCGAGCAAGTCTTCCGGACCAGGCTTTGCCAGCAATCTACTTCAGTATTTAAATTAATGAAACTGATTGGTTTGAGTTCTCTAAATCTTCTAGATGAGAAATCAGAATCATAACGCATGCAGTCGCACATTCTCACAAGTGGTATGCTATTAAATGGTTTGCAATGTGCGAATAAAGGTTACTTCTAGAACTGATTTCGAAAATCAATATCATTTAGCCGTTTTCGAATCTCATTTCCGAGATCTATCTTTAAACAGGGTTGTCAGTGAGAGAAGATTTCGAGAGAGGACGGAATTTTGCTTAGATATTAAAATATCTCCCAGATATTGAGCTGAATATTATTAAAGAAAATTGTAGAGTTATTATTTACACTTTTAAATGAAGATGTGTATTTTTTTGAAACATTGAAGGAGAATACAATTGGCTATTCTAGAATCAATCTCTTTAATAGTCAAAAATTACTAAGAAGGTATTTTTCATTAAACAAGCGATTTTATGTGTAATCCAGGAATTATAATGAAATTTTCCAAAAGTCTCCTTCCACCCACACACAAGTTAATTAAAAATTCTTCTCATGAATTTATGAATAAGAAAGTAGTTTGGAATTAATTATACATTTTACTAATATAATATTATTCAAACAAAATATATATTTTTTTCTTTTGAGCAAATAATTCGTGTTAAATTATTTCCAAAATTGCATTAAATAGGCGATTTTAATGATAAGTACCTCCAATTGTTAAATATTTACCGTTCTATCTTTAGGAATTAAGAAAAAAAAATTCCTTATGAGAATAATGACATCTTAAGGCCCTGGGCGGCCGTGCAAAAAATAGTTTCCCATTTATGGCCCTTGAGACCGCCGTTGCTTAGTGGTTATGATGACGGACTTGAGGCCAGCGTGTGATGAGTTCGTGCCTTATGCTGCTTGAGTCCCGCCTTGTAAAAGGGCTGATGCACGTGATATCTGATGAGGCTCCCTACTTTGTCCTCCTTTTGGCGAGGTGTAGAAGCTTGGAGAGGGGGTGCCAACTCAGGTGTCATCCATATCACTTGAATATGGTTAACAATTACGGGGTCCATTGCCGGTGTAGCTTTATCGTTCAACTTTAATAAACACTTAATCCCTCCACTCACTTGTGGTCTTGTGGTAGTAGTTTCATAAGCCAGTATCAGCCTCCGGAGAGGAATGATCCCTTTTGTCTAGTGGTTATGTTACGTGGCTACGAACTCTGGGGTCGCGGGTTCTGTCCTTGAATATACACCTCCACATTGGTGACCTTGGATGAATCAAGAAAAGCGCAACCTTCTGGTCTACCATGGCATTATCTAGCTGCAATAAAAAGTCATACTTGACGCAGCAACCAAAGTCGTCAGACTCACTTGACGCAACAGCTCAAGATAGTGATCAGGAACTCACCAAACTCACATCTCTTGCTCAGCAAATACATAAATATCACATGCTCACCATTACAAAAAAATCGCTCGCTTCCACCGATTCACTGGTGGGGGAGTACTGTGGTGGTATCTTCAGCCTGCGGATAGGAGATATCACTTTTGTCTAGTGATTATGTTAGGTGGCTACGGACCCTTGCGTTATGGGTTCTGTCCTTGTATGTACACCTCCACAGCCTTTTTTAAATAAACAGTGTATAACTTACGTTGTCAAATACTCGTAACAAATAAGTGTACATGACTCACAATCTCACAAACTAAGCATAGACTGACACAAGCGACTAAACAAGTAATGATGATGTATGATGCCAGCAAAGGCATCACACACAGACGACAAATAGTGTGCAGATAAGACATAACATACACTCTTGCAATGGTTTCCAGAATACACATAGTTCAAAAAATCCCCAATATTTCAGAGAATATGTCTATTTAGAGAATATATGCATTTGACGATAAATTTAATTTATATCATGGAGGTTGAATCTAGAACGAGACGAAACCCCTTTACCCGAGACCATGGGGCCAGTTGGCTCATTCCTTTAAACGTTCCTGTTTATGAATATGCGGGAGGATAGAACCCGTGACCTAATGATTCGTAGCCGAGTAACTTAACCATTAGACAAAAGTGATCACCCTATCCGGAGGTTGTTAATGTCTTATGTAGATACCGTTACAGTACTACCTTACCAGTGAGTCGGTGGTTTGGCCAACGAACGATATATTTATTTGTTATGACAAGCATGCGAGTTTTTGCTGTTAATTGTAGTTGTTGCCTCAAATGAGTCTGACAACTTTGGTTGCTGCGACAAATGCATCTGACGATTTTTGTTTGCTATTTTAGCGGATAGATGGCACCACGGCAGGCTACGTTTAATGTCGAGTCTTTTTGCATTTTTTTTTTGTCTTATCAGTTAAGGTCATCAATGTGGGAGGATAGAACCTGCGATCTAATGATTCGTAACTGAGTAATTCAATCACTAGACAAAAGTGGTCACCCCTATTCGGAGAGGCTGTTACTGGCTTATGTAGATAACACTACAAATGCTATTTGTTGATTGAGATAAATGTAAAAGTTATGTAACAAAATAGATTTGTAGTTTTTACGAAATTTATATTACTACATTTTCTAAAATACTTTCTTATTAATTCGCATGCAAGTTAAGCTCCTTCTGTGTATACATTTTCAGGTAATAATACAAAATTACATTCGGGATGATTTAATGTGCCTTAAAATCCTGAAACACTTCAAAATTCAAATTTAATCTGCAGCTTTACAGCTCGAAATTTTTTTTCATAGATCTGTTTTACTGTATTCAGCTCATGGCCTTAAATGCAATTTTTCTGAGCGTAAAACCCACGGTTAACGGGCATAAGATAACGCATTCGCTTTCGACACATACAAAGAAGTCTTAAAAAACTTTCCCTCTCCCAGCATTAGAGCCCATCTTAATCCCAGTCTGTCAGCAATAAACCGTTAACGTCGAATTCAAAAAGTTTTACGTTTTCAACCAGATGGACTAGCAATAAAAAGAGATCAAGAAAATGAATATACTAAAAGAAGCATAGGGTGTAAAAGAGGGATACCTTTAAAGCCAAGTCATTTTTACGAGATTATATCCACTTTTGTGCTCATTTTAATGTTTCCTGTGTGAATCTGCTTTAGAAAAGAGGCTCAGTTTATTTATTTATTTCATGTGGAATGCAATTTGTTAATTGATGGTTTCTTACTGTTGAGAGTCTAAATATCTGATCTTCAGCAAAAACACGTATAAAATTCTCAGCTCCAAATTAACAACTAAACCTTTAAGAGTTGACCCGAAAAATTTTTTTCAAAGCTGATTCTAATGTGTGTACGTTATAGTAAACAATAGTACACTACTATGGTTTCGTATACGAAAAATTTTTTTTTTAGAAAAGAAGTAATTAAAATAATAACAATACTATGGATGGTAAAGGACTATATATGATTACAATCCAGACTGCGTATCTGTAAAGAGTTGTTTATGGTAATTACGTATTATACCGTCGACCAGTTTCTTCAAATCAACTGTCATCGTCAAATGTCGTAATAACCAGCCAATTGTAGAAGTTATTTCCACGTATTTTCTAACGCAGTAATAATAATGATGGCAGTCTTGGGCGAACTTTTTAAAATTGGAGATGTCTTTTAGTTTACCATTTTTGATCGGTGGTATAATACGTAAGTACATTATTCACTATTTAAAATGAAAAAGAAGTACCTTCTTCACCTTATCTCACTTGAAACAATTATCTTATATTTTTTAGTGCCTGAAATAAATTTGAATGAATAATGGTAAAAAAAAAGTATTTTTTGGGGTCTAAGAATTCTTATTTGGCCCAAAACAGTCAGGAATGATAACTAATCGGATGATAACTAATTTGTTGATGAATAATTCCTATTAAAATGTCCTGGATTTAGTAAGACATTTTGAATACGAGTTTTTTGTAAATTTTAAAATCCTATTGTCAAATGTTATGCTTAATATCTATTTACAAACAAAATAATTATGAACGCACAAATAGTTTATGTGCTATGATATTGTTTCTTTTAAATAACTGATAAGCACTCTTACGTAATATATTAAAATAATGAAAGAATGAAATTCATGCTCTCTTGTAATTATATAATTTGCTGCCTCTATAATATTTTATAGTCATGTATTGATGAAAATCATTTAAATTACCGTAAAGTCCGGCGTATAATGCCATATAACGCGCATTTATACTGGCAGGCTGCATTTTTTAATTAAACCTGAAATGTAAGCGTGCTCTTATGTTTTGAATCCCTTTATTCGAGGTATTATTTCAAGCTTTAGAAAAAATAGTATATTTCTAGAACTACAACTTTTAAGTTCAAAAGGAATGCCATTTCTTTTAAATAAACAGTATTTGAAAGAAAATGTGGTAATTTTAGCAAAAAATGTAGAAGTTTAATTTTTTCTTATGCTCAACTTCTATTTATTTTACGCATAAGCGTAAATTTCGATCCCATTTTTTTTTGTTTTAAAAGTCCTGGTTATAAACCCAATATTTTACGGAAAGTACATTTACAGTTGTATATATATAGTTTATATCATATTCATGTTATTTTTAAAGTGATTAATTATTAACGACACACTCAGAAGCAACAATAGCGTTGTTGGTGATGAACCTCAAGATTTTGAGTCTTTGTTAAAGATATGAAGTTGAAATATCTAAGCTATGTTCCCCTTTCCACACCACTCCAGTGTTGGAGATTTTAGAGAGAGAGAGAATCTACATCATAGAACTTTAGTGACATAAGGATTCGAACCTACGTTAATACATAAACAAAGTTGGATACGAGTTCATTACATGTTTACTTAGCTACACTGAATTACATTTAGTTTATACTTTATTTTTTTAAGAAAACTAAATTATACATGCATTTTTGGGGTGGTTTTGATAAAGTTGAGTGTATGCATACAAAATAAAAAAGCCATACCATAAAGAATTTCAAGTATGTTTAAGTATGGATATTTTTTGACGGAGATAATAAAAATGTTAATGTAATTTACTCCTTACTTACGAATTAAGATAATGTCATGATACAAGAAATTAACCAACACTGTTACAAATACATAATATGCAGAAAATTTTTTTGTAAAGATTAAATAAAAATATTCTAAAGTTCCCAATTGGTTTTAAAATGTCAAATTCCATTACTTTAGTTCGGTATTCTTCATCTTGCACAGAATTTTTCCTGTTTTTTCTCAACAAATATTAGAAAATAGAAATCTTAAATCAATGGAATAATTATACTTTCTGCATGATCTGTTTTAAAATATCGGTAGAGTTTCGGATTCCTGCTTTTTGTCATAACATGTCAAAAATAGATGAAATTTTTAAGTATTTTTCAACATTTCCTTATTATAAAATTCTTTTCTCGGGAATATATATAAATATTCACTAAAGTTTATATATATATATATATATATATATATATATATATATATATATATATATATATATATATATATATATATATATTTGAAATAAGTAATTTAAAACTAATAAGAATAACATTAAATGATTTCATAAGATTTCTTACAATATATCTCAAGCATATGTGTCACATTTTGTAAACTAATTATGGAATAAGTAGTAAAATCATGCAATATTTCGTATCGCGTGTGTCACCTCTATTTAAAACTTTAATCTTGAACATTAAATATTTGTTTTAAAGGACTTCGCTTGTATAAAATGGGACATAACTATATAAATAATTTTTTTAAATTAAATGAATTACAAGGTATAATCCAGTGATTCCCAAAGTGGTCTATATAGACTCCCAGGGGTCTATGACGACTTGAAAGGAGCCTACCTCAACGAAAAAATAATTTGGGGGTGCATGAAGTGTAAATGAGGATCTATAGTAGTGGCTTTCATTAAACCAGATTATGACTTTAACCTTTAAAAAATTTGATCCAGTGGGAACCAGATTTTACGAATTTGACTCATTTATTTACTAAGTTTAGTGAGGTTAATTTGACGCTACTAGGTCAATGTTTCTCAAACTGTGGGGCACGCCCCCCTTGGTGGCGTGATGTCTCTACGTGGGGGGGGCGCGAGAATACTGAAAAGTCATAAACAAAAGATAATAGATAATTTAACAAAATATTAATTTACTGAAAGTAAGCAACAAAATATATTCTGACCATAATAAAAAATGAAATACACATTTAGAGTGATTTACTGTGATATATTACACTTATAAATGTATCAGAACCACACATTGTATTTAATAATTAATTTTAACAATCCTGAGTTAAGAACAAGTTTAATAATTAACAGTGACTCCATAGGATTGTCATATATAAAATTATATACATAAATTAACACTTATTTTGATAATGTGTAAGGTTAATAATTAATCCCTAACTGCTGATTAAAATTTACGTTACTTGTTTTCCACGTAGGAATGCGTATGTGGTGTGTGTTTTTTTGGGGGGGGATGAAGAATAAAGAAGAGCAAATAATCGGAAATAGTAAATCTTTGACAAACATTCTCAAGGTCCTTTTATTGCATTCCAAAATCTTCGGATTAATTATATGGAAAAAATATCGTACTTCGGAAAGACGTATATATACGTCCGAGAAAATTAACTCTCTGACTGAGTGAGACGTTTATATACGCCGGTGGAACTTAAGAGATTGTGGTCGTATTGTAGTTTTGGCGTCGTATTATTGAATTCAGTGCATTGTTATTGTATGAGGGGGACGCGATGAGAATAATGATTGAATATTGGGTCGCGACTATGGAAACTTTGAGGAGCAATGTACTAGGCGACAGACAAGGAACATTTCAGCATTTCTTTAAGCTAAAAAAGTATAATATTGGCAGTCGAGAATTTTCTCGATTTGTCACAGGCAATCTGTCAAAACAATTCTACCTACGTTCAACATTTACATGCCCTTTACTCAGATTTTTAAACTAGGTTTGAAATCGCTTTTTCAATAGTAATAGACAATGAATTCAAATAGTAGCATTGAGAAAAAAATGTCATAATACAATAGGATCTGTGATCAGAACATGCCCCAACGATGATCAGAACGTATGTCAGCAGCATTGGCTTTAAAAAAAATACTTGTTATATGTCGCGAATTATGGAATGTCGTGAATAAATTTTTCCTAGTGAGAGGGAGTTTCAGTGAGTTTGTCTACCTCAAAAACAAAAAAAGGGGACACTTAGGAGGCTTAGGGTAAAACCTGACTTGATGATAGTAAATCTTGACAAGTTCTTAATATGGTACGAGATTCATTCCTCTCATTAAAAGCATTTGTTTGTTATTCAGTTATTTTATGTATTAATTTAGTTTTGATTTAATCCATTAACATATGCTTCTTAACTTATTACGCTATACTTCTCTACAGTTAGAAATTTCTTTTGAAATAAGTGACAGTACACACACATGTTGTCAAAAAGATATTTAAGTTGATAAATATGCAAAAATTCAATATTAGCTAAGTAGGGGTCTACTTGAAACCGAAAACATGCAAGGGGTCTGTGAGACACGACAGTTTGGGAACCTATGGCACAATCAAATGAAATGCTGCAGCTTATCTTCGTAATAATGAAGCGCACACACACAAAAAAATTAAATATATAATATATCAAAATTAACAGATTTTAGAAAACGTCGAATTAAATTATATTTTGGAATACACTACTCAGCAGAAATACATAAATATCACATTTGTATATTTAAAGGAAGAATATATAAATCAAAATGCATTACATGTTCAATATAACTTTCTAAACACTGGTAAAAGAAACGCAGTAGTATTATTCCTCTGTCAATTCTTGAATAGAAATCTGTATGAACCATCGATAAAAATACATCGAATACCTTGAGATCATCTGAATGAACAAATTTCAAAACTACATAAATTCCTTAACGGCTTACCTTTATATGTCATTTGAAAATATAACGCAGGGCTCTCTTGGCAGTCCAAAATATATAAAATAAAATAAACAGAATGCCATTTCAAAAAAGAAGCACTAAGGAGCAGGTTTTTCTGATACCCATAAAGCCAGCCTCTTAACTCAAGATGGCTGCTTATATTTCACTATCTTTAGCACGTTGTTTACAAGCGACCTAGAATTTTATTACACTCGCTTCTCTCTATACTGCATTTAGTCAGGAGGTTGTTTGGATCGCGCGTAGAATCGTTAGGCTTCAACGCTGCCTAAATATATATAAAAAAGGGGGAATTGAGAGTTTTTGAAAATAATTTTGAATGGAATGGCTTTTGAGATTAAAGGCGAATAAAAATATGATAGCTTCACATCGTGAAGAACATGTGCTAGCGTTCAAGTATTTTGAAAATATTATTTTATACTTTGTTGTTCGGTAACAATGGAAGTAGGTTTTCGAATAAATAAAATTAGTAAAATTTATACTACAGGAAATATAGCTTGTTGTTGAGTGGAAAATATTAAGATTCATAACTATTAAAGAATTATTCCAAATGAGTTTACTAAATTTACTGTATTTTTTTATAACATAATTAATCATATATTATTTTTGAAAAATATAATGAAACTGGTGATCTTTAAATTTTTTAAAGAAAAGGTTGTTTAAAATGTTAAGAAAAATAAAATACGATTATTTTATCAATTTCATTTGCCATGCTTTACGTTTTTTTATCAATGCACATATGAGTGTTAGCATTTTTTAATTCTGAAAAATACACAATATTCCTTACAATTCCATCGCAAAGAAATTTCGAGAAAGAATATTTTACGGAAGCTTTTATTTATATATAAACGGAAAGCCCGTGCAACGCCGGGCCATACAGCTAGTACATTTCATATTTTTACAGCATACTTAAGTTTAATTAGTCCCCAAATTAATTATGTTTGACCATACAAACTTCCAATACAATATTAATTACTTGACAGTACAAAATGCTACGCTATGAAGAAGGCCTCCGATAGATGCAGAAGTTGCATCACACCTCGATAAAGCATGCAAATAATTAGCATTGTAGTCAACATGCAAATCTCATCTGTAACTCCAAAATAACCTCTTATACTGTTCTTATACATTGAAATTTCATTTTTTCACAGTATTCTTGTTTGTGCAACTTAAGTATGTTTTGTCGAATAATACAGATATAGTTGAGAACCCTTCTAAATTTGGCTCTTATACGGTAACAAGCCTTTCGAAGTATATATTTATTCAGCAACTAACCAACTTTCAATTTAGAAGAGCAATGGTACTTTAAATAGTCAACATGCTTATCGAGGCATCGATTGATACACCAAATCATCGAAACCATCATCGTAGAAATCAGCGTCAAAATTGTGCATGCACAACATTGTGTGAAATGACAATGAATATCTTGCGGTTTTGAGTAATTTTACTCAGAATAATGTGACTATATATCACCGTGATCAAAGCTTCGACAGGGCAAACATTATCACATGTGATGGACTTGCATGGCCTCAATGCTGTTTCCAATCTCACTTTTTTGTTCTGTCTTTTTCAAATTCCGTGCACCAAAAAACACCTGTTATTCTGACAATCTTCGTACGATCGTCTTTTGAAATGTAAAAACCGTATAATACTTTTTATATCAATTATATACCATGTTTCGATGAATGAAATCATCTTCTAATTAAAATTTAGTTAAGTTGCTGAAGAATCAGCTCTATTCATCGGTACCATTTGAATTCCGAGATTGGCTTTCTGATCTTTAGAGGGAGTTTTATTCATAAGGATCATTTGTACACCCGTCAGAGCTCTTGTTACCTTACCTTCTGAAACATTCACGTAGATTGCAGTTTATTCTTTCGAGGAGCAAATGCTCTTCGCTTAAGATATGAAATTATTTTAGGTGACACGAATAATAAAGCAATGACCGAAAAATAGCTACATTGACAGACGGAAGAGAGTATACTAGCCTCGCCACATCATCCAGAGAAAGGATCGACATAAGCCCATGACAATGACGTATTGCATTTCAATATCAAAAATCTAAGAATGCTATAATTAGAATCTGGTACTGAACACCTAGTGTCAACCTTACCATTCGACATCGTCTGTAGTAGCAATTGATTTTATCAAAGCGTTTATTGTTGTGATTATTTTTGATGGAACGCTACAGACGTATTCAGAGGTAAATGTTTATTAAACCTTGGAAAAAGACAAACTAATAATAAACATTGTCTCATCACAAATTATGATTCCGTTTCAGATCCCACGGTTGAGACACTGAGGACACAAAGGTGAAAGATTGTATGACTCTAGCATTTTCCCTCCTTTTACTGGTCCTTTATCTTGCATTATAATTTGAGCTACGACGAAGTTAACTCCCGTATTCCTTTAAAATATATTGCCAGTGTATTGAACAAACTATGCCTCAAAAATCTTGGACCTGTTTTAACTTGCCTGTGATCAAGTTTCAATAGGATAGTGTGAGGCCACACATCACTTAACAACCTTGCACTGTCCACCAAGTTGCAATGTTGCATTAGTTTATTGGTTCTACTGATCTGCCGGTCATTCAATCATTAGAAAACAGCTGGACAAGCATACATTCTATTTTTCTACATCAAATGAATTCTCGTTGAGTATGAAAATAGCATGAACTGTGTGTTATACTCAAGAAACCAAAACCTCTTTATTTCAATTGTCTTAACCTATCTTATTAGTTATTACTAGCCATATCGACTGTAGTAAATACTGATTTCATCTAGTTGTTGAAGTTCAACGAACCAAACATTGCATCATTGTATTTTATTACATTTATCCAACAAATTTGGATTGAAGATTTTTTGTTCTTCGTTGTGCTGAGTTTTGAATAATCAAAACTGTGTGTTATATGAATAGAAAATCTACATACTAGAAATATAATAGAAAATTAAGAAGTTTTTTAAAATAGTAGATTTGTTTAAATTACTAAGATTATCATTTGTGAATAAGACACATTCCAAATTCGATTTAAAAATTTAAATGAAATAATTGGGTTATTATCGTTATTATAACCACTTTTATAACTAGCTTGTTAATTTAACGAATTTTAAAATGATAAGGAACGACATGATAAGGAGTTGAAAATGAAGTGAAAAATTTGGGACGTCAACTTAGTTTACTAATAGTAATTTTAAATTAAGACACAGTTTATAGTAGCATCTATATATTCCCTTAGATACCCATTACATATATACTCTAACTGTAATAACTTTAAACAATTTTTGTCATCAAGGAAGATGAGTTATTTAAAGTAAACCAAAGAAAAAAAAAAAAAGATAATAGCAGCAATTTAAGAAGCATTTGAGTACTTAAGCCATTTCTCTAGTTTTGAGGACAGAATAAAAAATGTAAACAAATTGCATGGCTTCATAAAAATGCCCGTTACTAATATTAATAAAGATCTCTTCATAATTCTTTGTGATTTCATCTCTATTATATTCATAACTATACTTCATATTCTAAAATCTTATGTGTGAAAATTCTTCTTAATTTCTTTCCAGTTAATTATTAATAATTCTTCATAAAGTGGAAAATTTAAATTCTTATTACATACAAGAGTTCACAATAAAAGAATGTTTTAATCATACAAAATTATTTTTAAGATCATATAATTTGTCTAGACTGTAATAAATATTTCGGGATACTGAAATTACGACAAGAATGATAAGAAATATATTACGACCATAACATATAGAAGAAACACCAAAATTATTTTCCAATATGCAAAATTATAAAATGTGCAAGGGAAGCAATTTCCCAAAATAATTCGATTCGATTATTCTAATTTGCGGAAGGAAATTACTCCAAACTTCATACTGATACATCAAAAATTACTCAACTAAAAAAATAATAGAAATGATAGGAAAAAAAGTCATTTCCATCCGGATTTCCTTTTTTAATGCTACTGATTACTAATGGCCTTATTCTAAATGATGTTTCGCATGATATTTTCCTTGAAAGAATTTTCTCGATTATTCTTTTTGAGCGTCTGGTTTTGGCGTTTAATTAATCAAAATATAGCACGAGATTACAAATGTAAGGTCATAATTTAGTAATTGAACATGTGAATGTCGTTTTTGTGTATGAAATATTACTGAATTCAAGATGTTGAAGTAACTGGTTTTAAAGAAATTTCGTTAAAAAAGAAATTATTTATGAAACAAATTAAGTGTTTTAGGAAGATTCTTATTAATATATACATGTGCACGTATTTGTGCAATTTTTTGTTACTTTTGGTTTTTAGTGATTTAAATTTTACTTATTAATCACAGTTATTTTTATTTTTAGTAAATTTAGTAATGTAGTATTTTGGTACTTTTTACCTTAATATATAAAAAAAGTCAATTGCTCTTTTGAATTTTAAGATTATAAGGATTAATATTTTTCGAAATAAATTGTAGTAGTGAATAACTTTTTTAAACTGTAAAATTTTTCTTCTTATCTTACGCTCCGAAATATAGCCAAAAGAGAGGAGTATTGGCGAAATCAAACTGAGTTTAATCCCCCCAACCTTAGTTCAAAATCTAAAAGTTCGCTGTTGTATTACTATGTTTATTCTATTTTGTATAGTGTTGTCGGCCAAGTATGGTTTATTGGCAACCACACGCAATATACATATAAAAATGTTATAAATGTTAGTCTTCATTGGTTTTTCATCTATTTTGAATGTATTATATAAAAGTTGTTATTGGAGAAAAAACTTCGACTTGTTTTGAAAATGTGGTGGTAAAGGTTTTCCAGCGGGAATATTTCGTTTGGCGTCAGGTGTTTCATTTTTGGTGACTTTATCGCTTGCGCCGGTGAAACGGGAAAATACCGTTTTGTTTTGCTATTTTCTTACCTGTTGTTTAATATTTGATGTGAATAATATCGGTTTGCACGTTGTTTATGATTATATATATATATACTAGCCGTTACCCACCCGCTTCACTGGGTATTTCACGATGTTGTACATATGTATACAGTTTACATATATATTAATTATTGATATCTAGCATTAAGAATTCAATTGTATTGAAAAATATATTTATAGCTGTTACACTCTCGCCCCTTGATATAAAAAGAACATAAATTGTAATATCTAATTTCTATTTATATCTAAAATAGAAGTAGACAGATTGTTTTTCGCTCACTTAACCTAATAATCAAGTGGATTTCCACCAAAGCAACTTTCAGTGGATCTCTACTCCATAAAATAAACATGCGTGCTAAATTTCAAGTCTAAATCTAACAGAGCAAAAACGGAATTTTTATCATCAATACCTCGTTGACAGCATTCTTAGCGGATTCCAATTCAACAAAAGAAGCATGCAAACCAAATTTTATTATTATAGTCTTAGCAGTTCAAAAACGGTCTATCAATACGCTCCAATAACTCTCCCCGCTTACCCCTGGAGTTGATTTCCGTAAAATCCATTCTTAGTGGAACTCTATTCAACTAAAGAAAAGTGCTCAATAAATTTCAAGTAAATGAGTTAAATTCAAAAACATGAATTTTCTATAACACGCCTTAATCCCTCGCAACCTCACTCCTTTGGGGGTCCGTTTTCGCAAAAATCTTTGTAAAAGGAACTTTATTCCATGAACGGAACATACCTTCTAATTTTCAAGCAGGTGGTTCTATTAGTTGAAAAGCGGAAATATTTATCAAATACGCCCCTTAATCCCCATCAGTGTCCCTGGGGGATCAATTTCCCCCAAAACTATTTTGTAGCGGATCTGTACTCTATGAAAGGAATCCGCTTATATCAAATTTCAAGATTGTAAGTCTAATAGTTCAAAAATGCAAATAATTATATATAACGCCCCTTAAGCAACCGCAACGCCACTTAGGAAACAATATTCACAAAACCCATCTTATGGCAGATCTCTACTCAGTGAATGGAATCTGCTTACTGAATTTCAAGATTTTACGTCTAATAGTTTAAAAAAGGAGTTAATTGCCTATAACGCCACTTAATTCTCCACAGCGCCACTTGGGGTCGATTTTCACAAAACCAATTCTGTAGGGGATCTGTACTCTATGAAAGGAATCCGCTTATCAAATTTGAAGACCGTACGTCTTATAGTTTAAAAATGGAAATAATTATCGATAATGCCCCTTAACTCCCCTCAACGCCACTTAGGAAACGATTTACACAAAACCCATCTCATGACAGATCACTACTCAGTGAATGGAATCTTCTAACTAAATTTCAAGATTTTACGTCTAATAGTTTAAAAAAAGGAGTCAATTGCCTATAATGCCCCTTAATTCTCCACAACGCCACTTGGGGTCGATTTTCACAAAACCCATTCTGTAGGGGATCTGTACTTTATGAAAGGGATGCGCTTATCAAATTTCAAGACTGCATGTCTAATAGTTTAGAAATGAAAATAATTATGTATAACGCCTCTTAAGCCCCCGCACAACGCCACTTAGGAAACGATTTTCTCAAAACCCATATTATAGCGGATCTCTACTTAATGAATGGAATCAGCTTACTAAATTTCGAGATTTTCGTCTAACAGTTTAAAAAATGAGTTAATTGCCTATAACGCCACTTGAGAGTCGATTTTGACAAAACCCATTTTGCAGTGGATCTGTACTCTGTTAAAGGAATCCGTTTACCAAATTTCAAGACTGTGCGTCTAATAGTTTAAAAATGGAAATAATTATCTATAACGCCCCTTAAGCCCCCGCAACGCCACTTAGGAAACAATTTTCACAAAGCCCATCTTATGACAGATCTCTACTCAGTGAATGGAATCTGCTTACTCAATTTCAAGATTTTACGTCTAATAGTTTAAAAAAGGAGTTAATTGCCTATAACGCCCTTAATTCTCCACAACGCCACTTGGGGTCGATTTTCACAAAACCCATTTTGCAGTGGATCTGTACTCTGTTAAAGGAATCCGTTTATCAAATTTCAAGACTGTACGTCTAATAGTTTAAAAATGGAAATAATTATGTATAACGCCCCTTAAGCCCTCGCAACGCCACTTAGGAAACGATTTTCACAAAACCCATCTTATAGCAGATCTCTACTCAATGAATGGAATCAGCTTACGAAATTTCGAGATTTTACGTCTAATAATTTTAAAAAGGAGTTAATTGCCTATAACGCCACTTAATTCTCTACAACGCCACTTGGTAGTCGATTCTTACAAAACCCATTCTGTAGGGGATCTGTACTCTATGAAAGGAATCCGCTTACCAAATTTCAAGATTGTACGTCTAATAGATTAAAAATGGAAATAATTATGCATAATGCTTCTTAAGCGCCCTCAACGCGCACTTGGAGGTCGATTTTTGCAAAAATCATTATGTAGGGAATCTCTACTTTATGAAAGAAATCTGTGTACCAAGTTTCACGACTTTACATCTAATAGTTTAGTAAAGGAAATAATTATCTATAACGCCCCTTGGGGTTCGAACTTTGCAAAATCCGTTCTTAGCTGACGTCTACTCCATGAAGGGAACCTACCTACCAAATTTCAAGTTTGTAGGTTTAATGGTTCCGAAGATATCGTGATTAGTCAGTCAGTGAGTCAGTGAGTGAGTGAGTCGCTTTTCTCCTTTATACACAGTCCAGTCACATTAATGTGACCACCACGTACTTTCGACTTTGACGTTAAATAACCAATCACAGAAGAATGCAGGCATCGCAGTGCTATTGAGCGTATATAAAGAGTGTGTGAGGGCTTCGGAAAACACTACAATCGTTGGCGTAATGCAAACATGTGAAGAGTTATCCGAAGTCCAAAACGGCATAATTTTTGGCTTTCGGGAAAAGGTTGGAAGCATTTCCGAAAACGGCTAAGTTTGTGGACTGTTCGTGTGTCACCGTGGTTAAAGTATCCGTGCGTGGCAAAATGGGACCGTCCAAAATCAGTGACGTGGCAAATGTGGTGTACCACGGGCCATAGGTGATAGAGGTGACTGATGGCTGCAGAGGTGAGTTCGGGAGAATAGACGTGCTACCGTTAAGCAACATACCACCCAGATGAACCAAGGGGCTACCAACAGTGTCTTCCAAACTACTGTTCAGCGATCGTTGTTGCGTCTGGTTCTCCGAAGCAGGCGCCTGGTTCATGCACCTATGCTGACTGCTTCTCATCAGCAACGAAGACTGGAATTTTCATACAGGTACCGCAACTGGGCATCCAATGAGAGGCGACAGGTAGAGTTTTCTGATTAATCACGCTTTATACTCCATCGGACGGATGGTTGGTGGCAAATACGGCATGAAACGTCTAAAAGCAAACACCCTGCAACAATTGCTGGCAAGGTTCAGGCTGGAGGTGGGAGCATTATGGTCTGGGGAATGTTTTCCTTAAATTTTCTGTGTTTATTCATCATTGTGGAAAGCACGATGGATCTCAATAGAAGTACGCATCTGTCCTTTCAGACCATGTCTACCCCTTTATGCGCATTGTTTTTCCTCAGGATGGTGGCATCTACCAGCAGGACATTGCGGAGTGTCATACAACTGACAGCGTACGTGCGTGGTTCAAAGAGCACCAGGATCAGTTTATCGTTCTTCCGTGTCCAGAAAACTCACCTGACTTAAGCCCAATCAATAATCTATGGAACCCTCTCGATCGGGTTGTTCGCGTCATGGACCCTCACGCGCGTAATCTAGTGCAGCAATAGAGTCGGCATGGCTCAACATCCTAGTGAATACCTTAAAGGTTCCTAAATGACTATTTTCCCCTCTGAGAAAGATGGTTATTCTGGCTTTTTACAGTGGTCACATTAATATGACTGGACTGTGTATAAATATATAGATATCCATATACGTATATAGATGTATATGTGTGCGAGTGTTCGCATGCGTGTTAATATTGAAGCAACGGGTTAAAGAATTTGAGATAAGCGAACAACGGAATTATATTTAAAGGGAAGCCAAATTATATGTAGTAACAATGAAGCTATTCATATATTTATTCCAGTAGATCCCCCTGTCTTGCTTTGAATGGATATAGAAGAATTATTTATATAAAATCATGCCACACATTGTCTTTTATTATTGAAACATATCTAGAGTTTTCAACTTATCTTTTACACTTATTTCGTATGTTATTAAAATAATTTCAATAAATTTTAGAACTCTTATTCAATACTTTCTTAATTGACTACAAATCAAAGGGAAAAAAGTGATTCTTTGACTTTATTGAGGTTAATTAAAAGATTTATTAAAAGATTGAGATTAATTTAAAAGTTTAATGCGTTTAAATCAATTTTCGGTTAAAATGTTACAATGAATTATCGAAAATATACGTTATAATTTTTAATAACCTTTAAAAAGCCCAAACTATCAAACTTATATTAATATGCTTTTATTCCATTGCTTAGTATATATCTAACGTATTTAAATAATTTATTTATTAAAAACTATAATTAAAGATGATTCTATAACTCGCAAATTAACAGGGGAACAATATGAGCCACCTTTATAACTAAATAAATTTTACCTACCTGTGTAAAGCAAAAGGTTGAATAAAATATGTATTACTTGATGCGTTTTTTTATTCTAACAATTAGTTCACTCTCTCCCTATATATATATATATATATATATATATATATATATATATATATACACATCTTGTTCAAATTTTCAATCGTTAATAAAATACTTTTTATTCAACCACTGGGGTTCAAATACATTTTTTAAACTTGTAGTAAATGACACTTGATGTTAAAACAGTTTTTTTCAAATATTAATTTAATTTTAGTTTTTTAATTTTTAGTTGATTCTGCGTTATTTTCGATGAAATTAGAATCAGCACCAACAGATGGCGCCAATAAGTTTGTCTAACGAATTTTTTTCTTGGCTTCAAATATATTTTTTTAAACGTAATGAATGACACTTGATGTTCATACAGCCTTTTAAATATGAATTAATTTATTTAATTTACTTAATTAAAATAATTTTTTTGTTGACCTAAATAGGAATTGACTTTAAACAACGTTTTTTATATCACTTGTTTTATATAACATTAAATATTTGAACGTAACTTATTTCATAATCTTCATTGCATGCATATGAGATAGAAGATTTCGATAATTTAACCGATACGTATGTGGGTATTTCGTTATTATATTCTACTAATCAATTATGTATGCTTCTGAAACTATTTTAACACCATCTGCTTCATATATTTTTGTTAATTCTTGGAAGAATGTAAACATTATATTTGGTTTTAAATTAATTGCTCGCGGGAAAAATGTTTTTTTTCCTGGGGAACTCTATTAAAAAGAGAACGCATTACGGAGAAAATTTAACACGGATTTAAAATGTTGGCTTGTAATTAAATATAATTTCACAGATGTAGTAGGAAAATGTGGCTTACCTTAAAATGACCAAACTGTGTTGCAATAAAACATAACTTCTTATAATACTTAAAAGGCATGGCAGGAAAACTGCAAAATTATTTTACATAAAAGTGACATTTTACAAAAAAAAAAATTAACACTACAAACAGTAAGAAAAAAATATTTTTTAGAATCAGACGCTTTATTTCAAAGTTGGTGTACATTGTAATAGTCTGTTTCAAAAATTTTTAACTCTGATTTCTCTTCTAAAATTTTCAAAAGGCGTAAAAATAAAAATGCAGCTGAAATAAAATTTACATTTAAGAATAAATATATAAAATTACAGTTAGAGAGTTCCATAAATATTTTTCAACACCATTTCCTGTACTTATTTGCGAATAGATTTGATTCAGAATTTTAATCATTTTACTTTTATTTACGTAATGCTCCCTAGTTCGGTGAATATATTAATTAATATTTAATAATTAACAGTTATATACTTTTTCGGGAAAAGAGTAACTTATACAATTATGAAATGTATAGGGTTTCTGAATTAAAACTGAGGATTATCTTCAACTTTGCATAGCTTATTACATATTTAATGAAGTTCAGGATGGGGCCACGTATTATTTCTAATATTTATACTGTGCAGGTTACAGTTTGAAGAGAGTAGAATTTATTTCCATACAGAATTTAATGTATTGCAAGACTAAGTTATAAACACTGGGCTCTCTCTCTCTCTCTCTTTCAACATAAATTTCAAATCACAGTCAAGCCACATTAATAAATGCGCAAATCAATGATTCTCGTAAAATTGCCTACGAGACTGCTTTATTCATCAAGCATATTCAACGCAAAATAGATTGTAGCAGAATTGCTGAAAAGTGAATCGTAGAATATTTAATCATATAGGAACAGATGAACTTTATAGAAATATACGAATCAGTAATATATTGTGTATTAATTATATATAAAACTAATAATAATCAATATCATGTGGAGAAATATTTATAGGTTTTAAGCAGATAGCATATAAATTTAGATTCAAGAATATTTTCAACATTTTCCTAAAAATTATAATTAACAATCTAAATGTTTAATATTGCGTTTGATGTTGCAGCAAATATTATTTTGTTGAATGAATTGAATTAAAAATTTTTAGGTGAATACTTAAAATCGAAAAAGCATAAAAGTGAATTTTTCCTCCAATATATATAATTTCGTATACATTCCAGGTTTACTTCTGCCTGATTTTATGGATAACATAACAAACAGGATTAAACAGGAGCATGCAAACAAACCGGAACTAATATTTTTTATACATGCATTTGGCAGTAAGTTAACATGTTCACAGTTAGAAATAAACAAAGAAAGTAAATAATGTTTTGCTTAAACTATTGTAGATAATGCCTCTCAGAAGTATTTAAAATTATTAATCAAAATTATTTACACTACACACGTAAGAGATTTAGTAGAATGGTGGAATACAATTTCAAAAATTTCGAAACGCATACTACAGTTGCAAAAATTGTTTTATCACAAAGTATGCGTTACAGATTCACATATGCAACAATATACGAAATTTTGAAATTGCTGACATAGAAATTCTATGTATCACCAATAAATATATGGATATCCCTCAGCATTTATTACTGTTGGATAACTCAACATTGAGCAATTATTGTAAACTTTGTTAGAAAATAGAATTATTCAATGAGACACTAATAACACTAATTATTTACAATAGTTGTAAATAATTAGTGTATGCTTATGCAGTGTGTTTTCATCCGTATACTTCCTCTATTTGTTCCGCTTCTGCAATAAAAACGTTACATGTAGTGTATCACACCTCTACCACATTTAGAAGTCTTCCCTGCATGAGAAATGGCTTCATGCACAAATGTGCAGAAACTAATTGAAATCAATAAATTATGAAACTTTGTTTATGGCGTACTTGGTTTGTCACTGGCCTTGTATGCCCAAGTTTGCGGGTTTGATCTCGCCCCAAATCAGTGGATTTTCATGATGCAGGCAGTTTACAGCGTCCGTGTTGAATAATTATGTGCTTTTGGCAAAATAAATTTTTCTGTTCGTTTCGCATCGTCAGAGCTTTGGTGCCTCCCTCTGGGGACGAAACAGGACGTCAAAATTACTTGCTGTGATTGGTATTCCATCTATATGGTGCCACACAAAAAGAGATACTAGTTCCTTGAGAATGTACTCGGTCTGCCATGGTAAAACACCAATCAGCTGCCCCGTCAGAAATATATAAAAAGTTTATGGCAAATATTTTGTATTTTTCATTGTTTGTATGAGATAAATAAATTTAAGTCGCATCAACTCACAATTTTACCAATTTAGTCAAATATCTCTTATCATTTCATGTAAATTATTATTTGTCATTCATATTTATCATACAGCAATAAGGGGATCAGAATGATCCCGTGCTTATTTGTTTATTAAGTAACAATTTATTATTAAATAGATCACTGTATCTTTGATCTATTCTCTTGTTGTGTCCATACTTCTTTTGTAGTTAAATAAATCCAGTCATAGACATAATGGCAAAGACATATGTCCATGACATTCTTTTGTGCATATGGACGAAATATCTAGCATCTATTTTATTGTTGTTTCCTTCTTATTTATTAGGAGGAATGACGATTGAGTTTCCTCGAAATAGGTTTTTTCCCATTAATCTAGAAATAATTCTGTAACATATTGAAAATTGTTAACCGGTCAGTTTGTTATTAATAACATTCTCTTAAAAATTCTTCAGATACGATATTTCTCGAAAATAATATCTAAAAGGAAAATAAATACTATTTAATCAACGTTCCATTTCAGGGTATTTTTTATATAAATCTTATCTTAAGAATAGTCTTTCCAAAAAAATATCGTTAAGGAAATGGTCGCAAGTTGTAAGCCTTTTTTTTCAATAAAGCATTAACGAAGTAATTTAATAATTACTAAAATACATTACATAAATGCATGTAAAACTTCCTATATAGAACAGAATAAAATATAAATATCATAATAATATCAGATGATCTAGAAAGAATCTCCAGATGTTGAGACCAATTTTATAAATTAGGAATTTACGAACAAATAAAGATAAAAAAAGGACCCGGTTTGCAACAAGTGAATAAAAAATAACCAGGATTTGTTTTCTGACGAAATTAAAACATTATAGAATGATTCTTTATTTGATTAATAGACGGCGCTCTCGGATATCTGATTATGCAAAATAGTTACTGTATAAAAAGGCAACTGCATCAAATAACAGTAGTTAACATCATGCACGTACTTTAATCAAACGATTGGCTTGACCAATCAGGAAGCAGCTTAATCAGCATGATAGCGAAAACTTTGTTCAATATCGAATTCACCACCAGATATGGGATTAGGGGCAACAAACGGCCCGTATGCTCCGGTATAAAGACCATAAGGACCGTGAAATAACAGTAGGTGACAATACATATGGAAATGCTGCCTGTAGTGGAGAAAGTCCTTTCAGTGTAACTGTTTTATAAGTAGGGTTAATTTTATTGCTGCATTAAGATAATACAAAAGGTTGGATGGTAGGTGACAGAGAACCAACAATATGTCTTCATTGAACAATATAAGGGGTCTCAGGGGTGTTAATTTTTTCTAGAGGTCTGAAAATATAAACGATTTTCAATCGGAAAAATCAAATTATTCTGAATCAAGAATTATTTAAATTTAAATTAAATGATTCGTATCTTTTACAAATTACTTATAATAGAATAGTGCTTCAGAAAAGTATAAAATGTTTAACATATAATAATAATTTTAAAAGTCATAAGCATATGAAAATTCTATAATAAATATTAAGTATTTTTTTGTTTTGCGCACGCTATTTTCTAAAATATTAGCCTCTGATGTATAAAACTTTATAGAATTATACAATGCATCATACTCTTTAAACCCTACCTAATTTTAGTGTTATTTATTTTTTGTATTCCAAAATATTTGTAAAATATTGCAATTTTTTAAATATTTTTTAAAAATGTATTTTTTTATTTATTAAAATATGTAAGTTGTTATTCTATTTATATAAAAGTAGCTACAAAGTATTAAAATATATTTGTCTTTATAAATTAACTTATATAGCTAGTAAATAAACCTACTCTTTTAGAAAATAGCATGCGCGACGTAAATCTTAATAAATATTTTTTATATAAAAGTTTCTTATTTTCCTATGCATATAATTTTTAAAATTATGATTATATTTTAAACACTGTATACTTTTCTGAATCCCCATTCCTTTATAAATAATGTGTAAAAGATTCGAATTATTTAAATTAAATTTAAAGAAATTATATACCTGTTTGAAAATTGTTTATATTTTCAGACCTCCAGAGAAATTTAACACCCCTGAGACCCCATAATGTAGAAATGTGAAGCTAAATATTCCTTGGCATTTTGTTCAATAATTAGGCTGCTTTCAGTATCTTCTAGTTTTGCTCCGAGATTCAAACAGAATGCAGACGGCTATTGAAGTGCACGAGAAATATTGAGACTGACAGGATTTTCGTACAAATGTACCTGGAGAGCAATGCAAAGTTCCGTGATGCATCATAATTCTGAACTGAAACCTCTTAAACGTGGCACTAGTTTGGAAATTGGGTATGGATAGATGGATTAACAACATGGTTGGCTTCATACTGTGTTTTCGATGGATGAACATCTTTGGTTTCCCACCGATTCACTCTAATTCAGCAACCGATTGCCCAATTTTTCCAAAAAACGGGTCTCCCAAGAAATTTGATACTGCTCCCAGTCAGGACTAGCTACGCCAATGTGTGTCAGATATGAACAGCAAAACTCTCGTTTATGATTCAAATGAAAAATTAATTATTAATGGTCTCATTTGGTTTTTCCTTTTATTGTTACAAAGTATGCTATAAGCGGAACGTTTTTTTTCTAATTTCTCAGTTTGCTTATATAATTCTTGATATCCCGCTACAAAAAGCTAAAGATAACGTTGAATTTTTAATGCACGCTCTATGTAAGGATCCTGAGTAAGGAAATGTTGTTCCATACTTGTAGCAAACTTTCAGTGCCGTGAATTAAACAAGCTGCTAATAGCTCAACTTCCACATCGACACCGTCATTATGGATTTCGTTAAAATTATAAACAATCATAAATTCGATTAAGCCGCCCTCATTCAAAGAGCAAGAAACTGGAAAATATTTTGTATTAATTCGTGCAAGAAAAAAAAAAATCGAGTAAAAAAGAATAATCGTTTAATTCGTGCACCGTTTTATTTCAAAATCATGTAAAAGAAGAGTTGGGTACATACTTACAACTACAATTTCAAGACATATACGTTACATCTTCTTAAGATATCCGACTATCCTAAAATTATGAATTTTTCCAAAAGTTGACAATTCTTTCATGATTTTACTTTATGGAAAATTTTATTAGCTTTATAAAAAAAAACAGCTTTATTATTTTCCTTTCTCTAGAGAAAGAACTACTAGTGTTTTAGTAAAAGCAGATGCCCAATAGCTAGATGCCATACTTTAAAGTACGTTTTATTGCAATTGTATTTTTTTTTTCAAAAATTTCAAAAAGAAACAGCGATTGCTCAAAAAGTTTGAAAATAATTAACTGAACTTTTTTGTGTATGTTCTGTATGAAAGTAGAAGTTTTTCAACTTTCTGATTTATCAATCACTGTTTTATTGCAAAACTTACAGCCCCTATGTGAATGTAATCAGTGCTTTTTTAAGCAATTTCATATAAAAACTAAGATAAAAGTGCTCTAGTTTTTGTAAAAATATTAAAATATTTCTTATCCTGAAGGTCATTTCAAAAGTGGACAGCAAACAACACATCAAAATTGAAAATTTGTACATAAACGTTTTGTACAGAATAATATTTCCTTTTTTTCTCTTCTTAATTTATAATAAATAAATGTAGCCCCGCCCCTAAAAAATTCCATACCTCCATTTTTCTTTTTTTTAAAAAAAAAAGGTGTCTCAAGTAGTCGAATACCGTAAGAAATATAATTAACAGAAAAGAATAAAATTATTCACAGAAAATATAAAACTAAAAAGAAAAATAAAAGTCTCAACACCTAGGAAAGATCTACATGATATAGAAGAAATTACAAGTAACCATAATGCCAAAGTTCACGGTCGGTAAAGTCATTGAGCGTTATTTACCATTAGATGCTTCATACAAAAAAAACAATGATGGTCATCTTTAGACACGAAAATGAGATGCTGTTCTTATGATGTTGCAATCTGGTGTCTTCTCATTTTTATCGCACGATATGATCCGATCTCAACGGGAATGAAAGCCATTCCACTCAAAGCAAGCCAAACTTTCTTGTCTTTCTGTCCAGTGATTACTTCAAGCCGTTACACATACTTCCATATGCTGGGCACAACAAACAAGTTGGCACATTATTATTTCAGGTGACGGCCTTTGCACTTCCCGTATAAATGCAGGTTCAAGAAGATTTATTAACATGGTAGGGGATAACGGGAAATGAAACGGAAAGATACAAGGAGAGATACACATGCATTTCTTAGTATTTTCTTTATTCTCACTAAGAGACGTGGTGAGTTTAGTTGCAATAAACGAGCTTTATTAGGTAATTTATTAAATTAGCTGACTGTGTAATAAATGCTATATTATTAATATAATGCATCAATTAATGTCGTTGAAGGTTTATAATGTTATATATAAATATAATGAGTATAAAATAAAAATTGTTGTTTTGGATTTCTTATTCAAATATTTTTCGAGAATCCATTCGGGAAATAAAAATTTCCCGAATGGATTAGAACATATTACCTGATTTATAATACTTTAAAGTATCCGACTACGTTCGAAGCTAAGATTTTAAAAAAATGCATAAATGGATAATTTTCATGATATTTAGTGTCACTAAGATTAGAATACATGAATCAAATTGTTTTAAGGACATTTTGAAAAAAAAATTATTTAAATACATTATTTCGGCAAAAAACTGACTTAGAATAATCCTTTTTCAAAATGTTCTTCTTTTGTGAAATGCTTCTATTATAATATCTTGTCTGTAAATAGCTCCGACCTCTATACAGAGGCTCAACTCTGAGTTTTGAAAAATTCCCAATATTTTCAGTTACAACCAATTGAAATAATTATCGTCGGTTTTTTCTTAAAATTTCTCCCCTCTGTAATCGTAAAACATGGATAAATACACTTCTAAGTTATAAATTTGAAAAATTCTAGTTGAGCCTCTGTACAGAGGTCTGAGTTATATACAGGCAAAATAT